>JARQOD010007754.1:0-38153 GCA_033576555.1 Oophaga sylvatica
GTGGATTTTTTGAGGACCTCATTTTAGCAACTCCGTTCTAGCTGATTCACCATTGAGCCGTCTAGATTGGAGTGGATTTTTTGAGGACGTCCTTGTAGCCTCCATTCTGTACAGTTTGGTGCTGAGGAGACTGGAATCGAGTTTTTCAATGAGTGGAGCTTCGCAGCAAGAAACATAACAGAGCGCAGCAGCAGAGCCCTCATAATTTACAACATAGGATTGGAGTGGATTTTTTGAGGACGTCCTTGTAGCCTCCATTCTGTACAGTTTGGTGCGGAGGGACTGTAATCGAGTTTTTCAATGAGTGAGCGGAGCTTCGCAACGAGAAACATAACAGAGCGCAGCAGCAGAGTCCTCATAATTTACAACATAGGATTGGAGTGGATTTTTTGAGGACGTCCTTGTAGCCTCCATTCTGTACAGTTTGGTGCGGAGGAGACTGTAATCGAGTTTTTCAATGAGTGAGCGGAGCTTCGCAGCAAGAAACATAACAGAGCGCAGCAGCAGAGTCCTCATAATTTACAACATAGGATTGGAGTGGATTTTTTGAGGACGTCCTTGTAGCCTCCATTCTGTACAGTTTGGTGCGGAGGAGACTGTAATCGAGTTTTTCAATGAGTGCGGAGCTTCGCAACGAGAAACATAACAGAGCGCAGCAGCAGAGTCCTCATATTTACACATAGGATTGGAGTGGATTTTTTGAGGACGTCCTTGTAGCCTCCATTCTGTACAGTTTGGTGCGGAGGAGACTGTAATCGAGTTTTTCAATGAGTGAGCGGAGCTTCGCAGCAAGAAACATAACAGAGCGCAGCAGCAGAGTCCTCATAATTTACAACATAGGATTGGAGTGGATTTTTTGAGGACGTCCTTGTAGCCTCCATTCTGTACAGTTTGGTGCGGAGGAGACTGTAATCGAGTTTTTCAATGAGTGAGCGGAGCTTCGCACAGAGAAACATAACAGAGCGCAGCAGCAGAGTCCTCATAATTTACAACATAGGATTGGAGTGGATTTTTTGAGGACGTCCTTGTAGCCTCCATTCTGTACAGTTTGGTGCGGAGGAGACTGTAATCGAGTTTTTCAATGAGTGAGCGGAGCTTCGCAGCAAGAAACATAACAGAGCGCAGCAGCAGAGTCCTCATAATTTACAACATAGGATTGGAGTGGATTTTTTGAGTGGAGTGGATTTTTTGAGGACGTCCTTGTAGCCTCCATTCTGTACAGTTTGGTGCGGAGGAGACTGTAATCGAGTTTTTCAATGAGCGGAGCTTCGCACCGAGAAACATAACAGAGCGCAGCAGCAGAACCCTCATAATTTACAACATAGTATGTAGTAAATTATGAGGGCTCTGCGAACTACCCTCCTCTCCACATCGCACCTGTGATTAAAATGGCGCCGTCACCATCGCATCGCTCCTCTTATACCCTCAGTGGACAGAGCGTCATCGCATAGATATTCAGCGACACCTAGTGGTGGGAGGACGAAGTGCTAGTAACAATAGTCCGAAACACCGGATCTGCAAATTGAGCTATGATTTGGCTTTTATCCTAAGTCACATTACAAGACTCATTAAATGGTTGATTGTGACTTGTAGGATCGCTACTTCCAATAGGTGGCGCTATAGAGTTCTTTTTCTCTTGAGGCAATTTGCATAATAGATAACATTACAGTGTGCTATAGGACCTTCCATGACGTCATGCTCATGTGACCAGACTCGTAGGTGGCTGCGATTACCTAGTGCAGTGGTTCTCAACCTTTCTAATGCCGTGACCACGCAATAGAGTTCCTCATGTTGCGGTGACCCCCAAGCCAAAAAATAAGTACAATCCTCCATACAATATTATGGGCACCACATAGTCCTCCATACAGTATTATGGGCCAAATATAATGCTCCATAAAGAATATTGGACCCCAAATAATGCTCCATACAGGATACTGGTCCCCATATAATGCTCCATACAAAATATGGAGCTCTCCTCTGCACTGTGCTGCGTTCTGCACTGTTACGGCTCAGGAAAGGGCACTGTGGAAAGACTCCCCATTATCATCATCATTGCCTCCCCATCATCATCATCGCCTCCCCATCATCATCATCGCCTCCCCATCATCATTGCCTGCCCATCATCATTGGCTCCCCATCATCATTGCCTCCCCATCATCATCATTGCCTGCCCATTATCATTGGCTCCCGATCATCATCATTGCCTGCCCATCATCAGTGGCTCCCCATCATCATAATCATTGGCTCCCCATCAACATCATTACCTCCCAATCATCATCAATATCATTGCCTGCCCATCATCATTGCCTCCCCATCATCATCTTTGCCTGCCCATCTTAATTGCCTCCCAATCATCAACATCATTGCCTGCCCATCATCATTGGCTCCCCATCATCATCTTTGCCTGCCCATCATCATTGCCTCCCCATCATCATCTTTGCCTGCCCATTATCATTGTCTCCCCATCATCATCATTGCCTGCCCATCATCATTGCCTCCCCATCATCATCATCTTTGCCTGCCCATCATCATTGGCTCCCCATCATCACTGCCTCCCCATCACCATCACAGCACCACACACAGACAGCACCGCAGCACTCTCTCACATACACACACGCAGGCAGACACACACACACACTGATACACACAGACACATACACCTCACATCTCACCTGTCCGGCACCCGCGCTCTGCCACAGCTGGCCGCTGAATGATGACGTCATCCAGCGGCGCTGCTGTGACAGGAAGCGCGGGCACCCTGCAGGCGCCCCTGGAGCCCGGAGCTATGGAGGCACGGGGAGAGGTAAGTATTGCGCCGCCTGCTCAGGCCGGGTCCCCCCTCTCCCGCACAGTGGACTCACCGACCCGTCGCTCAGCTCCAGAGGGTCCCGGGTCGCTGCACTGTGCCTCCGTGGGAGGAGGAATTGCTGCTGCTGCCACGCCGCCCCCACACACATGCTGCCTGGGGCGGACCGCCCGCCCACGCTACGCCCCTGCTACGCCACTGGGCTAAAGCCATCGGAACTATGTATTTTCCGATGGCTTTAAGCGACCCGTGTTTTGGTCGTTCGACCCCCGCTGGGGTCGCGACCCACAGGTTGAGAACCGCTGACCTAGTGGATCATAGGACCTTCCATGACGTCAGTCCATGTGATTACACGCATGCGCTCCTCTTCCTGGTGTCAGGGCTCCTTCTCCAGCCGCTGTCTTGTACATACAGTTGTTTGAGCGCTGGAGCCGGACGTCATAGTGTGTGGATGCAGCAGAGCGGAGGTTGCTGTTTGACACATGTACAAGTGACTGAGTCGTTGTAGCAGAGCCGAGTTTGTCATAGAGCAGAGCTGAGTTTGCCATGCAGCAGAGCTGAGTTTGCCATGCAGCAGAGCTGCGTTTGCCATGTAGCAGTGCAGTTTGCCATGTAGCAGAACAGACTTTGCCATGCATTAGAGCTGAGTTAGCCATGTAGCAGTGCAGTTTGCCATGTAGCAGAGCAGACTTTGCCATGCATTAGAGCTGAGTTTGCCATGTAGCAGTGCAGTTTGCTATGTAGCAGAGCCGAGTTTGCTATGCAGCAGAGCCGAGTTTGTCATGCAGCAGAGCCGAGTTTGCCATGCAGCAGTGCTGAGTTTGCCATGTAGCAGAGCTCAGTTTGTCATGCAGCACAGCTAAGTTTGCCATGCAGCAGAGCCGAGTATGTAAAACAGCAGAGCTGAGTTTGCCATGTAGCAGAGGTGAGTTTGTCATGTAGCAGTGCTAGTTTGTCATGTAGCAGAGCTGAGTTTGTCATGTAGCAGAGCTGAGTTTGCCATGTAGCAGCGCTGAGTTTGCCATGTAGCAGAGCTGAGTTTGCCATGCAGCAGAGCTGAGTTTGTCATGCAGCAGTGCTGAGTTTGCCATGCAGCAGACCAGACTTTGCCATGCAGCAGAGCTGAGTTTGCCATATAGCAAAGCTGAGTTTGCCATGTAGCAGCGCTGAGTTTGTCATGCAGCAGAGCTGAGGTCTACGCCATTAACTCCTTCCCCCCTGGCAGGCAGGTCTTGCTCCATTAACCCCTTCCCCCCTGGCCGGTGGTGTCTGCGCCATTAACCCCTTCCCCCCTGGCCGGTGGCGCTTGCGCCATTAACCCCTTCCCCCCTGGCCGGTGGAGTCTGCGCCATTAACCCCTTCCTCCTGGCCGGTGGCATCAGCGCCATTAACCGCTTCCTCCCTGGCGGGTGGCGTCTGCGCCATTAACCCCTTCCCCCCTGGCCGTTGGCGTCTGCGCCATTAACCCCTACCCCCCTGGCCGGTGGCGTCTGCGCCATTAACCCCTTCCCCCCTGGCCGGTGGCGTCTGCGCCATTAACCCCTTCCCCCCTGGCCGGTGGCGAATGCGCCATTAACCCCTTCCCCCCTGGTCGGTGGTGTCTGCGCCATTAACCCCTTTCCCCCTTGTCGGTGGTGTCTACGCCATTAACTCCTTCCCCCCTGGCAGGCAGGTCTTGCTCCATTAACCCCTTCCCCCCTGGCCGGTGGCGTCTGCACCATTAACCCCTTCCCCCCTGGCCGGTGGTGCTTGCGCCATTAACCCCTTCCCCCGGCCGGTGGCGTCTGCGCCATTAACCCCTTCCCCCTGGCCGGTGGCATCTGCACCATTAACCCCTTCCTCCCTGGCCGGTGGCGTCTGCTCCATTAACCCCTTCCCCCCTGGCCGGTGGCGTCTGCGCCATTAACCCCTTCCCACCTGGCCGGTGGTGCTTGCGCCATTAACCCCTTCCCCCCGGCCGGTGGCGTCTGCACCATTAACCCCTTCCTCCCTGGCCGGTGGCGTCTGCTCCATTAACCCCTTCCCCCCTGGCCGGTGGTGTCTGCGCCATTAACCCCTTCCCCTCTGGCCGGTGGTGTCTGCGCCATTAACCCCTTCCCCCTGGTCGGTGGCGTCTGCGCCATTAACACTTTCCCCCTGGCCGGTGGTGTCTGCGCCATTAACCCCTTCCCCTCTGGCCGGTGGTGTCTGCGCCATTAACCCCTTCCTCCCTGGCCGGCGGTGCTTGCACCATTAACCCCTTCCCCACTGGGCGATGGCGTCTGCGCCATTAACCCCTTCCCCCTGGCCGGTGGCATCTGCGCCATTAACCCCTTCCCCCCTGGCCGGTGGCGTCTGCGCCATTAACCCCTTCCCCCTGGTCGGTGTCGTCTGTGCCATTAACACTTTCCCCCCTGCCCGGTGATGTTTCTGCCATTAACCCCTTCCCCTCTGCCCGGGGTGTCTGCGCCATTAACCCCTTCCCCCTGGCCGGTGGCGCCTGCGCCATTAACCCCTTCCCCCCTGGCCGGTGGCGTCTGCGCCATTAACCCCTTCCCCCTGGCCAGTGGCATCTGCGCCATTAACCCCTTTCCCCCTGGTCGGTGGGTCTGCACCATTAACCCCTTCCCCCTGGTCGGTGGTGTCTGCGCCATTAACACTTTCCCCTCTGGTCGGTGATGTTTCCGCCATTAACCCCTTCCCCTCTGGCCGGTGGTGTCTGCGCCATTAACCCCTTCCCCCCTGGCCGGTGGTGTTTCCGCCATTAACCCGTCCCCGTCCCCCCCCGGCCGGTGGTGTTTCTGCCATTAACCCCTTCCCCCTGGCCGGTGGTGTCTGCGCCATTAACCCTTCCCCCCTGGCCGGTGGCGTCTGCGCCATTAACCCCTTCCCCCCTGGCCGGTGGCGTCTGCGCCATTAACCCCTTTTTCCGGCCGGTGGCGTCTGCGCCATTAACCCCTTCCCCCTGGTCGGTGGTGTCTGCACCATTAACCCCTTCCCCCCTGGTGGTGTCTGCACCATTAACACTTTCCCCCTCTGCCGGTGATATTTCCGCCATTAACCCCTTCCCTCTGTCCGGTGGTGTCTGCGCCATTAACCCGTCCCCCCCTGGCCGGTGGTGTTTCCGCCATTAACCCCTTCCCCCCCTGGCCGGTGGTGTCTGCGCCATTAACCCCTTCCCCCCTGGCCGATGGCGTTTCCCCCATTAACCCCTTCCCCCCTGGCCGGTGGCGTCTGCGCCATTAACCCCTTCCCCCTGGCCGGTGGCGTCTGCGCCATTAACCCTTTCCCCCTGGCCGGTGATGTTTCCACCATTAACTCCTTCCCTTCTGGCCGGTGGCGTCTGCACCATTAACCCCTTCACCCCTGGCCGGTGGCGTCTGCGCCATTAACCCTTTCCCCCTGGCCGGTGATGTTTCCGCCATTAACCCCTTCCCTTCTGGCCAGTGTCGTCTGCGCCTTTAACCCCTTCCCCCCTGGCCGATGGTGTCTGCTCCATTAACCCCTTCCCCCCTGGCCGGTGGTGTTTCCGCCATTAACCCGTTCCCCCCTGGCCGGTGGTGTTTCCGCCATTAACCCGTTCCCCCCTGGCCGGTGGTGTTTCCGCCATTAACCCCTCCCCCCCGGCCGATGGTGTCTGCGCCATTAACCCCTTCCCCCCTGGCCGGTGGCGTCTGCGCCATTAACCCCTTCCCACCTGGCCGGTGGCGTCTGCACCATTAACCCTTTCCCCCCTGGCCGGTGGAGTCTGCACCATTAACCCCTTCCCTTCTGGCCGGTGGCGTCTGCGCCATTAACCCCTTCCCCCCCTGGCCGGTGGCGTCTGCGCCATTAACCCCTTCCCCCCGTGGCCGGTGATGTTTCCGCCATTAACCCCTTCCTTTCTGGCCGGTGGCGTCTGCGCCATTAACCCCTTCCCCCCTGGCCGGTGGTGTCTGCGCCATTAACCCCTTCCCCCCTGGCCGGTGGAGTCTGCGCCATTAACCCCTTCCCCCCTGGCCGGTGGGTCTGCTCCATTAACCCCTTCCCCCTGGCCGGTGGTGTCTGCGCCATTAACCCCTTCCCCCCTGGCCGGTGGTGTCCCCGTAGCCGCTCCGGTTTCCTGGCCTCAGTGCGGGGCTCAGATTATCACCTCCCCCACACACAGCTGCTTCCTGCCCTCGGGTCTTCACTGTACTGCAGAGGCCCCGCCCCTCCAGTGACGTCATCACTCCGTCCTAGTCGCTGCCGCCCACACACAGCTGCTTCCTGCCCTCGGGTCTTCACTGTACTGCAGAGGCCCCGCCCCTCCAGTGACGTCATCACTCCGTCCTAGTCGCTGTCGCCCACACACAGCTGCTTCCTGCCCTCGGGTCTTCACTGTACTGCAGAGGCCCCGCCCCTCCAGTGACGTCATCACTCCGTCCTAGTCGCTGCCGCCCACACACAGCTGCTTCCTGCCCTCGAGTCTTCAGTAGACTGCAGAGGCCCCGCCCCTCCAGTGACGTCATCACTCCGTCCTAGTCGCTGCCGCCCACACACAGCTGCTTCCTGCCCTCGGGTCTTCACTGTACTGCAGAGGCCCCGCCCCTCCAGTGACGTCATCACTCCGTCCTAGTCGCTGCCGCCCACATACAGCTGCTTCCTGCCCTCGGGTCTTCACTGTACTGCAGAGGCCCCGCCCTCCAGTGACGTCATCACTCCGTCCTAGTCGCTGCCGCCCACACACAGCTGCTTCCTGCCTTCGGTCGCACAGGACTCCGCCCTTCCGTTGACGTCACCGCCGCTCTCCCCGTGGCTTCTCCCTCGTGTCCCGGTGTGCGGCTCTGCAGGTGGAGGTCTGTACAGCGTCCTCGTCCTCCTCCTATGTCGCCTCCATACTCCGCAGCGCTGTACACGCGTTAGTATCACGCTATAGCGCTTGTTCACACCTGGATTCCTGGCTGTGCACTGGTTGCGTTTTCCTCTTTGCCTCCAGACAGTAATATCCTCCCCTTTGTACCGGCCCCTCTAATAATTCTCCCTTCCCCACATGATAATATTCCCCTACAGGCAGACATTAGAGATGAGCCACTTTCCCTTTTTTCGGGTTTCGGACCACCTGACTTTAACAAAAGTCGAGGCGAGTGAAATCGTCCGACTATCGGGAAAAGTCTGAGGTCCGACTGAAACACGAAACCCAATGCAAGTGAATGGGGAAGAAAAGTCTCCATGTTGAGGAGGAGAGTAACCACCTACAGGGCCCATTTCACTGCCAGCGACATCAATCATTATTAAGCTTCTCAACCTTCATTTACTCTATAATAATAGTAACACACTGATATCTGGGGGTTATGTGGATAAAGTTATGGGGGGCAGGGCCGGCTCCAGGTTATCCTGGGCCCCGGGCCAAAGAGTCTCAGTGGCCCCTTTACCACACACCACGATTCATGATGCTCCGATACGGGAGAGAAATATAGGTATAGTACAATTATTATTATTATACATTTATATAGCGCAATTTATTCCATGGCGCTTTACATATGAAAAGGGAAAAATATAGACAGGTACAATAAACATGTGCTAGACAAGGGACACAAGTACAGAAGGAGAGAGGACGAGGGCTCACAGTCTGCGGGGATGGGTGAGAATACACTAGGAGAGGGTAGAGCTGGTCGTGCGATGGTTCAGTACACATGACATAGTACAATGATAAATACTTCACTTCTTACATTACATGACTGATTGTAAATTCTACAATAGCTCAAAAAACGGACAGTATATTCCTCCATACAGTATAATGGCCAACACATAGTGCTCCATACAGAATAATGAGCCCCATATATTGCTCCATACAGAATAATGAGCCCTATATAATGCTCCATACAGAATAATGAGCCTCATATATTGCTCCATACAGAATAATGAGCCCCATATATTGCTTCATACAGAATAATAAGCCCCATATATTCCTCCATACAGAATAATGAGCCCCATATATTGCTCCATACAGAATAATGAGCCCCATATATTGCTCCATACAGAATAATGAGCCCCATATATTGCTCCATACAGAATAATGAGCCCAATATAATGCTCCATACAGAATAATGAGCCTCATATATTGCTCCATACAGAATAATGAGCCCCATATAATGCTCCATACAGAATAATGAGTCTCATATATGATGCTCCATACAGAATAATGAGCCCCATATATTGCTCCATACAGTATTATGGCCACCACATAGTGCTCCATACAGAATAATGAGCCCCATATATTGCTCCATACAGAATAATGAGCCCCATATAATGTTCCATACAGAAAATGAGTCTCATATATGATGCTTCATAAAGAATAATGAGCCCCATATATTGCTCCATACAGAATAATGAGCCCCTTATAATGTTCCATACAGAATAATGAGTCTCATATATGATGCTTCATACAGAATAATGAGCCCCATATATTGCTCCATACAGTATTATGGCCACCACATAGTGCTCTATACAGAATAATGAGCCCCATATATTGCTCCATACAGTATTATGGCCACCACATAGTGCTCCATACAGAATAATGAGCCCCATATATTGCTCCATACAGAATAATGAGCCCCATATAATGCTCCATACAGAATAATGAGTCTCATATATGATGCTCCATACAGAATAATGAGCCCCATATATTGCTCCATACAGTATTATGGCCACCACATAGTGCTCCATACAGAATAATGAGCCCCATATATTGCTCCATACAGAATAATGAGCCCCATATAAGTTTTCCATACAGAATAATGAGTCCCATATATTGCTCCATACAGAATAATGAGCCCCATATATTGCTCCATACAGTATTATGGCCACCACATAGTGCTCCATACAGAATAATGAGCCCCATATATTGCTCCATACAGAATAATGAGCCCCATATAATGTTCCATACAGAATAATGAGTCTCATATATGATGCTTCATACAGAATAATGAGCCCCATATATATGCTCCATACAGAATAATGAGCCCATATAATGTTCCATACAGAATAATGGATCTCATATATGATGCTTCATACAGAATAATGAGCCCCATATATTGCTCCATACAGTATTATGGCCACCACATAGTGCTCTATACAGAATAATGAGCCCCATATATTGCTCCATACAGTATTATGGCCACCACATAGTGCTCCATACAGAATAATGAGCCCCATATATTGCTCCATACAGAATAATGAGCCCCATATAATGCTCCATACAGAATAATGAGTCCATATATGATGCTTCATACAGAATAATGAGCCCCATATATTGCTCCATACAGTATTATGGCCACCACATAGTGCTCTATACAGAATAATGAGCCCCATATATTGCTCTATACAGAATAATGAGCCCCATATATTGCTCCATACAGTATTATGGCCACCACATAGTGCTCCATACAGAATAATGAGCCCCATATATTGCTCCATACAGAATAATAAGCCCCATATAATGCTCCATACAGAATAATGAGTCTCATATATGATGCTTCATACAGAATAATGAGCCCCATATATTGCTCCATACAGTATTATGGCCACCACATAGTGCTCTATACAGAATAATGAGCCCCATATATTGCTCCATACAGTATTATGGCCACCACATAGAGCTCCATACAGAATAATGAGCCCCATATATTGCTCCATACAGAATAATTGTTATGATCTGCTACAAGCACTAAGGAAAGATGGGAATTCTGTCCCTACAATAGAACTAAGCTCGATCCCTACAATGTAACGGGAAACCTGATCCTGCGACCAGACCCGCTAAAGTCCTCAGCTAGTCTGAACGAAGACCTATAGTTGCGAGGGAGGAATCCCTACAAGATCTAGGGACTGGGTGAAAAGGTGGACACCTCCTAACAGAAAGTGTAGCAGGGAAAATTAAACAGAAAACAAATTACTAAGAGATCCTAAGATCAAGCAAAACTGACAGAGTAAGGCACCTAAGCACCCGGCTAGCTTAAGAGTAGATAATACAATGAAGTCCAGCAAAGCCAGAAGGGCGGAGCCAGACTAAATAGGGTAAAAAGGTCATGTGACCTGCAAACTGAAACAAAACCTAACAAGAGGGTTGTAACAGTACCCTCCCTTCTAAGAGGATCCTCCGGATCCCCTATGACTTAGGCTTATCCGGAAACCTCTTGTGAAACGCTCTGACAAGTCTAGACGCAGAAACATCATCCGCCCTCACCCATGAGTTATCCTCGGGTCCATAACCCTTCCAAGCGACGAGGTACTGCAAACCCCCTCTATACCGTCTAGAACAGAGGATGTCAAATACACCGAGGGCCAAAAAAAAAAATTTGCTACAAGCCGAGGGCCGGACTGACGCCGGCCCTGCTACCGGTGCATTGTGGGAAATGTAGTGTTGGTGCCAGGGCCGGCTCCAGGTTTTTATGGGCCCCGGGCGAAAGAGCCTCAGTGGGCCCCTTTAACACAGACCACGATTCATGATGCACAGATACAGCAGAGAAATATGGGTACAGTACAATGCCAAATACTTCTCTTCTTCCATTACATGAGTGATATCTATTGTAAATTGTACAATAGCTCAAAAAACGCCAAATCCTCACAGCGCACAGTACAGACTGGACAGTACAGTCCTCCATACAATATTATGGGCACCACAGTCTCCCCCTCATCACCCATATAATACCCCATGCAGGATGTCACCCCCCATATAATGCTCCATACAGAATACTGGACCCAATATAATGCTCCATACAGGATACTGGACCCAATATAATGCTCCATACAGGATACTGGTCCCCATATAATGCTCCATACAGGATACTGGTCCCCATATAATGCTCCATACAAAATATGGAGCTCTCCTCTGCGCTGTACTGCGTTCTGCACTGTTACAGCTCAGGAAAGGGCGCTGTGGAAAGACTCCCCATTATCATCATCATTGCCTCCCCATCATCATCATGGCCTCCCCATTATCAGCAATGCCTGCCCATTATCATCTTCTCCCCATCATCATCATCAATGCCTCCCCATTATCAGCAATGCCTGCCCATTATCATCTTCTCCCCATCATCATCATCAATGCCTCCCCATTATCAGCAATGCCTGCCCATCATCACACACAGACAGCACACAAGCACTCTCTCACATACTTATACACACACACACATACACACAGACACACACAGAGACATACCCCACACACGTCTTACCTGTCCGACGTCCGCGCGCTCTGTGCCACAGCCAGCCGCTGAATGATGACGTCATTCAGCGGCCTGCTGTGAGAGGAAGCGCCGGCGCCCCCCGGAGCCCGGAGCTGCGGCAGCGGAGGCACGGGAGAGGTAAGTATTGTGCCAGCTGATGCCGGGGCCCTAAACAAGCGGGGGGGGGGGCCCAGTGGCGGCGCTGACACCGCTCTCCTCCGCTAACGGGCGGGGGTGCCAGACTGCGAGTGGGCCCCCCGCCT
Source organism: Oophaga sylvatica (assembly GCA_033576555.1). Lineage (NCBI taxonomy): Eukaryota > Metazoa > Chordata > Amphibia > Anura > Dendrobatidae > Oophaga > Oophaga sylvatica. The sequence goes on from JARQOD010007754.1 coordinate 12,234, forward strand.
GCTCAGGCCCCGGCACTTGCCCGGGTGTGCCGGGTGCTGACGCCGGCCCTGGTTGGTGCGTGCAAAACACCAGCAGGCGACTGTGGCCTGCGGGCCGGATCTAATAGTAATTAAATATCATCCAGGGGGCCATAGATAATCAATTCGCGGGCCGGATCTGGCCCGCGGGCCTTGACTTTGACATATGGGGTCTAGAATTTAGGATGCGGGAAATCTCATATTGCCCGTCCTCCACCACCAGGGGAACAGTGGCCGACACGTCTCCCTCTGAGACCTCAGCTTTTTTCAAGAGAGAAACATGAAACACCGGATTAATCTTCCAGGAGGTAGGAAGCTCCAACTTAACAGCAGATTGGTTAATAACCTGAAGCACCTTGAAGGGCCCTACAAACTTGGGACCCAATTTCTGAGACGGAATCCTCAAGCGCAGATTCTTAGAGGACAACCAAACCATGTCACCAATAGCAAACAAAACCTCTTGACGTTTTCTATCAAAATACACTTTGGATCTTTTGTTAGACTCCTGAAGATTACCACGCACATCAGTCCAAACTCTCTCCAAAACACCAGAAAAATTCTCCTCTTCAGGTACAGCCGATCCCAACTTGGAAAATGACCCAAAAGACGGATGTCTCCCAGTACAACAAAAAAAAGGCGAACAACCAGCAGAAGCGGATGTATGGTTGTTAAGAGCAAACTCAGCAAGTGGCAGAAACTCAGACCACCCCTCTTGATTATCAGTCACAAAACAACGCAAGAACTGCTCAACATCCTGGTTTTTCCTTTCTGTCTGGCCATTAGACTCAGGATGATATCCGGATGAAAACGACAAATGAACTCCCAACCTGTCACAAAAGGCGCGCCAAAAACGAGCCACGAACTGAGGTCCCCTATCAGAAACAATGTCAGTAGGAACGCTATGTAGTCTGACAATTTCCTTGACAAAGGCCTTAGCGAGAGTCTTAGCGCAGGGCAGTTTGAAAGGAACCAAGTGACACATCTTGCTAAAACGGTCCACGACCACCCAGATGACAGTGAAACCCTCAGAGGGGGGAAGGTCAGTAATAAAGTCCATAGCCAAATGTGTCCAAGGTGCACTAGGGACGTCCAGAGGGCAGAGCAACCCCGCAGCAGGAGTATGAGAAGACTTAGATCTAGCACACACCGTGCATTGACGCACCCACTTAATGACTTCCTTCTGCCATCCAGGCCACCAAAAGCTGCGACCCACAAGTCTCTTGGTCTCAGCGATTCCAGGATGACCTGCCAACCGAGAGTCATGACATTCAGCAAACAAATCTCTCCTCAGGGTACCAGGCACAAACAACCTCCCATGCGGCGTGTTAGATGGGGCATTCTCCTGTGCTTTAAGAATCTCATCTTCCAACACAGAGTCCAAAACAGCAATAACAACCCCCTCTTGCAAAATGTTTTCCTCCTCCTCAGTACCCACCATAGGAGAAAAGCTGCGAGACAAAGCATCAGCTTTAACATTTTTAGTACCTGGGATGTAAGTAACGGTAAAATTAAACCGCGAGAAAAACAGTGCCCACCTAGCCTGACGGGCATTCAAGCGTTTGGCAGCATCAAGGTAGACCAGATTTTTATGATCGGTGAAGACTTGAACGGGAAATTCCGCTCCCTCCAAAAAATGACGCCAGTGTTCAAATGCGAGTTTAATTGCCAACAATTCCCGATTACCGATATCATAATTTAGTTCAGACTCAGAAAATTTCTTTGAAAAAAAAGCACAAGGATGTACTCCATCCGTCTTTTCCTGAGACAACACCGCGCCGACCCCCACAAGAAGCATCAACCTCAACCAAAAATGGTTTAGTCACATCAGGCTGCGTAAGGATGGGAGCAGAGCTGAACCTCTCCTTTAGCAACACAAAAGCCTCAATGGCCTCAGTAGTCCACTGAACCGCATCAGCACCTTTCCTGGTGAGATCAGTCAGAGGTTTGGCAATCACAGAAATTTTTTTAATGAATTTTCTATAATAATTGGCGAACCCCAAAAACCTCTGTATTGATTTCACACCAATAGGTCTAGGCCAATCCTGCACAGCTTGCACTTTCACCGGGTCCATCTCAAACCTTCACTGGAGACAATGTAGCCCAAAAAACTAAGTCTCTGTACAGCGAACTCACATTTTTCTAGCTTGGCAAAAAGTGAATTATCACTCAGTAACTGTAATACCTCACGAACGCTCCTCCAATGAGACTCCAGATCCGGTGAATAAATCAAAATGTCATCCAAATACACAACCACACTTCTGCCGATCAAAGGTCTAAGGATGTCATTAATAAGATTCTGAAAAAATGCCGGAGCACTGGAAAGCCCAAAAGGCATGACCAGATTCTCAAAATGACCCAGTGGAGTGTTAAACGCAGTCTTCCATTCATCCCCCTCCTTCATGCGCAACAAATTGTATGCCCCTCAAAGATCAATTTTCGAGAACCACTTGGCCCCCACTAACTGGTTAAACAAATCAGGAATAATGGCAGTGGGTAAGGATTGCGTACAGTAATCTTATTAATCTCACGAAAGTCTAGACAAGGCCTTAAACCGCCGTCCTTTTTTTTTAACAAAAAAAAATCCAACCGCCACAGGAGACTTAGAAGGCCTAATGTGACCGGCGGCCAAGCTTGTCTGTATGTATTCCTCCAAAGCCTTTCTCTCAGGAATAGTCAAATTAAATAAACGACTTTTATGAAGAGTCGCTCCAGGGACAAATTCAATTGCACAATCATATTCTCTATGAGGAGGCAATACCTGCGATTCCTTATCAGAAAAAACTTTCCAAAAATCCTGAATAGGTACAGGTGACTCCCCCTTAACTACAGCAGCAATACGTCCGTTACAACACTTGTCATAACAATTAGGACTCCAGGACTTAATTTCATTGGTAGACCAATCCAGTACCGGATTGTGCAATTTTAACCAAGGTAACCCCAAAATCACCGGTGAGGGCAAATTATTCAAAACTACCAAATTCTCTTGATGAACACCATTAATAGTAAGAGGAAATTCACAGATATGGTGAGTAACATTTTTCAAGGGAGAGCCATCTACAGAAACCACATTAATAGGGGAAGACAGAAGTTTGGGTTTTAATTTCAGTTTTTCCAAAAATTTCCCATCAATCACATTGAGAGTTGAACCACAATCCACAAATACCCGAAACTCCATTAATTCCTCCTCAACAGCAGTGGTAGCAGAAAGAAAGACACCTTTATTGTTTAAACAAGCTATACGGGCGAAACTGACCTCATTTTTTTTTTCTCTTTATTCATTCGAAGCGCACAGTTCTTAATGAAATGGTCAGATTTGCCACAATAGAAACACAAACCTTCAGCAAATCTGCGTTCTTTTTCCTGAGAGTGAGGTGTCATTGCTCCAATTTCCATCGGCTCTCCAATGTCAGTACAGTCCCTCTCCAGACTTGGAGCTGACAAGGCAGATTTACTCTCATTAACCCTTGCACGCAGTCTCCTATCCACCCGTATGGCTAATTGCATAGCCTCTTGCAAGTTACCAGGTATAGGATAAGCAATCAGCAAATCTTTAACCCTTTCACTTAATCCTGCAAGAAATAAACTTTTCAAAGCTGAATCGTTCCACCCCACCTGAGTGGACCACCTTCGGAAGTGAGTACAAAATTTTTCCACATTACCTGATCCCTGTCTCAAACGTCTCAATTCTGTCTCAGCTGATGAAACACGATCAGGATCATCATACAATAACCCCAAAGCAGAAAAAAAACTATCCACTGATCTAAAGCATGGATCACTAGGCTGCAGAGAAAAGGCCCAGTCCTGAGGTTCTTTGCGCAAAAGTGACATTATGAACCCTATGCGCTGTGATTCATCACCAGAGGATCTGGGTCTCAAACGGAAATACAACAAGCAAGCATTTTTAAAAGAAAAAAATCTTGTTGTTCACCAAAAAATAAATCAGGCAAACGTACCTTTGGCTCCACGAAATGTGCTCCAGAACAACTACTCACGTGTTGCTTTATCTCAGCCACCTCCAGAGAGAGTCCCTGCAGGCGTTGAACCAAATCCTGAACCGACACCATGATGGAAACAGAAAATCTTTCCTTAGAGATTTTTTTTTTTTTTTCTTGGGCTGGACTTACTGTTATGATCTGCTACAAGCACTAAGGAAAGATGGGAATTCTGTCCCTACAATAGAACTAAGCTGGATCCCTACGATGTAACGGGGAACCTGATCCTGCGACCAGACCCGCTAAAGTCCTCAGCTAGTCTGAACGAAGACCTATAGTTGCGAGGGAGGAATCCCTACAAGATCTAGGGACTGGGTGAAAAGGTGGACACCTCCTCTAACAGAAAGTGTAGCAGGGAAAATAAAACAGAAAACAAATTACTAAGAGATCCTAAGATCAAGCAAAACTGACAGAGTAAGGCACCTAAGCACCCGGCTAGCTTAAGAGTAGGTAATACAATGAAGTCCAGCAAAGCCAGAAGGGCGGAGCCAGACTAAATAGGGAAAAAGGTCATGTGACCAGCAAACTGAAACAACCTAACAAGAGGGTTGTAACAATAATGAGCCCCATATATTGCTCCATACATAATAATGAGCCCCATATATTGCTCCATACAGAATAATGAGCCCCATATATTGCTCCATACAGAATAATGAGCCCCATATATTGCTCCATACAGAATAATGAGCCCCATACAATGCTCCATACAGAATAATGAGCCCCATATATTGCTCCATACAGTATTATCAGCACCACATAGTGTGCCATACAGAATAATGAGCCCCATATATTACTGTATACAGAATGAGCCCCATATAGTGCTCCATACAGAATAATGAGCCCCATATAATGCTCCATACAGAATAATGAGCCCCATATATTGCTCCATACAGAATAATGAGCCCCATATATTGCTCCATACAGAATAATGAGCCCCATATATTGCTCCATACAGAATAATGAACCCCATATATTGCTCCATACAGAATAATGAGCCCCATATATTGCTCCATACAGAATGAGCCCCATATAATGCTCCATACAGAATAATGAACCCCATATATTGCTCCATACAGAATAATGAGCCCCATATATTGCTCCATACAGAATAATGAGCCCCATATATTGCTCCATACAGAATAATGAGCCCCATATAGTGCTCCATACAGAATAATGAGCCCCATATATTGCTCCATACAGAATAATGAGCCCCATATATTGCTCCATACAGAATAATGAGCCCCATATATTGCTCCATACAGAATAATGAGCCCCATATATTGCTCCATACAGAATAATGAGCCCCATATATTGCTCCATACAGAATAATGAGCCCCATATATTGCTCCATAGAGAATAATGAGCCCCATGTATTGCTCCATACAGAATGAGTCCCATATATTGCTCCATACAGAATAATGAGCACCCATAAAATTGCTCTCCATACAGAATAATGAACCCCATATATTGCTCCATACAGAATAAGAGCCCCATATATTGCTCCATTCAGTATTATGGGCACCACATAGTGTGCCATACAGAATAATGAGCCCCATATATTGCTCCATACAGAATAATGAGCCCCATATATTGCTCCATACAGTATTATGGGTACCACATAGTGCACCATACAGAATAATGAGCCCCATATATTGATCCATACATAATTGGTCCCATATAATGTGCCATACAGTATAGGATGGTCCCCATAGAGTATAATGAGCCCCATATATTGCTCCATACAGTATATGATGGGCCCCATATATTGCTCCATACAGAATGGGCTCCATATAATGCTCCATACAGAATTGGCCCCATATGTGCTCCATATGAGCTACATACCCTATATGATGCCCCATAAATAATGAACCACATATGATGCTCCAGTGTATGATGGGCCCCATGGATGATACTACAGTGTATGATGGGCCTATAAATGCTCCATATATAATGGGCCCCATATGATGCTCCGTATATAAAGGGCCCTATATCATGCTCTAGTATATGATGGGCCTCATGGATGATGCTTCAGTGTTTGATGGGCCGATATAATGCTCCATATATAATGCTCCCCATATATTGCTCCAAACATTAAAAAAAATGAAATACCTCTCCTGGCTGGACACTGCTCTACTCTGGACTCCTCAGCGTCGCCATCTTCCAGCTCTCTTTACTTGGACTGATTATGCAGACGGCGCACAGACGTGACGTCATCGCGCTCTCTGACCTGAATGTCACTGTCTGGAAACGCGGAAGACGTCACAGCAGTGGAGCAGGGAGAGATCACTATTGCAAGTGCTGGGCCCTGAGCAAGCAGGGGGGGGCACTCGTGGGCGCCGGCACTGGCACAGGGCCCCTCATAGTACGCCGGTGTCTCTGTCGGCGATTGGGCCCCCCACCTGCTCAGGGCCCCAGCACTTGCCCGGGTGCGCCAGGTGTTGACGCCGGCCCTGGGGGGTACAGCCCAGTTAGGGAGGTGGATAAACTGGCATATGTTGAAGTGTAGGCTGGACGTTCAGCAGCTGCAAATGGAGGAATTGGAGATGTTGGAGTAAGAGAAGGACAAAGCGAGCCATTTTGCTGGCAACCTACAGTACAGACCAAAAGTTTGGACACACCTCATTCAATGATTTTTCTGTATTTTCATGACTATGAAAATTGTAGAATCACACTGAAGGCATCAAAACTATGAATTATCACATGTGGAATTATACATTACACTTTACAAAAAAGTGTGAAACAACTGAAAATATGTCTTATATTCTAGGTTCTTCACAGTAGCCACCTTTTGCTTTGATTACTGCTTTGCACGCAGAAAAGGTGAACGGATGGACTCTACATGCCTGGTTCCCACCGTGAAGCATGGAGGAGAGGGTGTGGGGTGCTTTGCTAGTGACACTGTTGGGGACAAGTTAAAAAAAGCATATTTTTAAAAAAATTGTAAAAAAAATATTAAAAAATAATTTAAAAAAATCCCCTAAAAAATACACATTTTTATGTAATAAAAAAAACAAAAAAAACACACGTTTGGTATCGCCGCGTCCATAAAAATCCCATCTATAAAAGCGTAACCCTAGTTAACCCCTTCAGTGAAAGCCGTAAAAAAAAAAACACAAAAAAGTAGTAAATTATACTTTTTCCATCATACCGCTTGGAAAAAGTGCAATAACACGCAGTCAAAAAGTCAGATATAAACAATCATGGTACCGCTGAAAACGTCATCTTATCCCGCAAAAAACAAGCCGCTATACAGCATCATCAGCGAAAAAATAAATAAGTTATAGCTCGCGGAATAAACTGATGCAAAAATAATTATTTTTTCTATAAATTTTTTTATTGTGTAAAAAAACGCAAAAACAAAAAAAATATATAAATGAGGTATTGCTGTAATCGTAGTGACCTAAGAATAAAGCTGCTTTATCAATTTTACCACACGCGGAACGGAGGAAAAAAAAAAAACAATTCCTGAATTGCTGGTTTTTGTTCATTCTGCTTCCACAAAATCGGAATAGGAAGCGTCAAAAAACGTTATGTGCCTGAATATGGTACCAATAAAAACGTCCGCTCGTCCCGCAAAAAATAAGCCCACAGATAACTCCGTCGGACGAAATATGGATAAAATATAGCTCTCAAAATACGGCGATGCAAAAATTTCTTACAAAAAATTATTTAAAAAAAAAGCGTCTTTTAGTGTGTGACAGAAGCTAAACATGAAAAAAGGATGTAAATCTGGTATCGCTGTAATCGCACCGATCCGAGGAATAAAGTCGCCTAATCACTAATACCGCACGAGGAACGGCGTAAAAAAGAAAACCAATTCTTCACCTTTTGTGGATTTTATTCGAACGTCCATGACAGCACTACGGAGAGAGGGGATCCGCCCCTTAGGAACAGGAAACCTACAGATACAAAAGGGCGGCACCTCTCCCACGCATCAGTTGGTTTCCTGTTCCTGAAGGACGGGTTTCCTACAGATGAAGCTCTTCAGGAGGACCCATGCCGGCCGGTCGACCCAGGTAGCGGGGGATCTCCTACCTCGACCGGTGCGGAGCCCCTGGAAGCGCCACGGTGGGTTCGGGTAGGATTCCACGACAGTGTGCGGAGCAGGTGGAGCAGTATCCAGAGGATCCCTGTCTCCCAGCCAGCGCCGGTTGGTAAGTATTCCCCCCTCTCCCTGTTCCAGGTGCCTGCTCCCTGTCTTCTCCTGCGGTCCTGTCATGGTGGGGGCCTGCTAAGGTGATGCAGCCGTGGGGAATATTAAAAAAAAAATTAGATTTTTGAATTTCCCGCCGCGTGTCACTACTACAGACGGCGCGGCGGGGTTTTTGAATTTCCCGCCGCGCGTCACTACTATAGACGGCGCGTCGGGCGTTTTTTAATTTCCCGCCGCGCGTCACTGCTATGGACGGCGCGGCGGGGTTTTTTTGAAATTTTCGCCGCGCGTCGCTGCTGTGGGCGGCGCGGCAGGGATTTTTTGGATCTCCCGCTCGCGTCCCTGCTGGGGGCGATGCGGCGGGAGACTTGAGTCGGGATCCCCCGTGGGAGCGCCGATCCAGACGGCGTTAAGAAAGGGGGCGGAGTCTCCACTGCCGGAACCGGAAGTGGGACACCGGCCGGTGTTTTTGAAAGTTTTGGCGGCTGCATCATGCATCGGGCGGCGCCTGCTGTGGGGACGGCGGGGAGGTGCAGGGGGGCTGTGGGGCGGGAAGCAGGAGGGGAGGACCCCTGGCCGCACCTGCTGACCCGGATATCCGGGGGAGGATATAATGAGCCTATGAAGCAGGTAAAGCGCTTCTGCCACATTTCTTACGATGGACACTGCAGAAGCTCCCTCAGTGCAGCAGGAGAGCCAGCAGCAGCAGCAGACAGAGCGCTCCTCTTCAATGGCCAGGGGCGCCAGCCGCAGGAGTTCCTCAGCTGGGAAAAAGACCCCTCCCCGTGATCCGGTACCTACTGCTGTATGGACTGGGTAAGAGATCGTCAGACTTAGAATACCCAGTAATGCAGTTTTTTCCCCCATTCTGTGTTCCGTTACTAGGGAAGAAGTGTTCGGTGAAAAGCAAGCACAGGGAATGTGCCTTTTGTGCTTGCCCTCTGCCAGAACGCTTGCCCTAAAAGGTTATGCCAGCCGTGCACGCGACAGACGGTAGGGCATTAAAGGGGAAGGGCAGGGGCCTGGGATGAGATAGTAACCCCTGCCCCTTCCCTTTTTAGATAGCTTAGGAGACTCCAGATTTCACCGAAAGCCTGAAGGAGATAATAAGGGCGGAGATGAAGGCGTCCTTAAGACACAGAGAATCTTCCAGGCGTAGGACTGTACCAGTGTTATCTGATTCAGATTCACCCGCCGCCCATGACAAGGGTGAACTTTTTTTCAGGACCCTCGTCGCCTTCCTCTTCGGCTTCTTCCTCTTCTTCTACAGAAGACGCTACTCGATTTTGTTTTCCCTTGGACCAAATGGACAAACTTGTCAAATCAGTTAGGTCCACCATGGGGTAGAGGAGGCGAGACCAGAACTCTCAGTACAGGATCTGATGTTCGGTGGTCTAGATCCAAAAAAATGCAGATCCTTTCCACTAAACAGTAGAATCCAAGGCGTTATAGACAGAGAGTGGAAGAAGCTAGAGAAAAGAGGCTCCTTACCCCAAGCATTTAAGCGGAGATACCCCTTTGAAGATCCCTTGACAGGTAGATGGGATAAGGTCCCGAAGCTGGACGCAGCAGTGGCGAAGGCTTCCAAAAAATCCTCCATCCCATTCGATGATATGGGGTCTTTGAAAGATCCACTAGACAAGAAGGCAGACTCCTTCTTGAAAGGGACATGGGAGATGTCGGCAGGTGCCCTGAGGCCAGCGGTTGCGGCCACTTGTACAGCCAGATCAATGATGGTCTGGCTGGACCAATTAGAGTCCCAATTAGCAGATGGAACCCCTAGGGGGTCAATTCGAAAAACCTTGCCGATAGTTCAGAACGCGGCGGCTTTCCTGGCTGATTCCTTAGCGGACTCGGTAAGAATGGCTGCCAGAGCGGCAGGTTTGTCTAATGCAGCACGAAGGGCGTTGTGGCTAAAATGTTTGCCGGGCGATATTCAAGCCAGATCTCGCCTCTGCTCCATTCCATGTGACGGCGAATATCTTTTTGGCCCGGTCCTGGACGAACTTTTGGAAAAGGCAGGGGACGACAAGAAAAAGTTTCCCAGTCTATCGACTCCTTCCTACAAGAGGCCTTTCAACAGAAGGAGGTTTAGCCACATAAGGTCGTCCAAGGAGCGAGCCAAATGGGATGAAAGGAGGCGAAGAGGTAGGTACAGGGTTTATGTTTAGGGGTCCGCCTAGGGAAACCAAAAAACCCTCGCAATGACTAGCGATACCGGTAGGAGGCAGATTAATGGCCTTCTACCCGGCCTGGTCAGAAATCTCAAACAGTAGCTGGATCCTTAGTCTCATAGCTACAGGGCTGCGTTTAGAATTCTCCTCGGTGCCTCGGGATAACTTTAAAATTACCCCCCTCAGGTCATCCCCATCGGAGCAGGCCGCTCTGGAGTGGGAAGTTCAGGAGCTTTGCGCTAAAAAAGTCCTAGTGGAGGTGCCGGAAGATGAGTGGGGTAAAGGGTTTTACTCCCCTCTGTTTTTGATTCGTAAACCGGACGGTTCTTTTAGAACAATTATTAATTTAAGAGCCCTCAATAAATTCCTTGTTATTCACCCATTTAAAATGGAAACGGTCAGCTCAGCAATAAAGCTTCTGTTTGAAAATTGCTTTATGGTGGTGTTCGATCTGAAAGACGCTTATTACCACGTACCAATCCATGTGGCCCATCAGTGTTTCCTCAGAGTAGCAGTCCAGAAGGGGAATCGCGACATTTTCAATATAGCGCCCTTCCCTTTGGCTTGGTGTTGCCCCACGAGTGTTCACTAAAGATATTTCGGAAGTCATGGCCCACTTACGTGAATCCAATATGCTCATAGTCCCCTACCTCGACGACTTTCTTATCATTGGAAAGACGGCAGAGCATTGCCTAGAGCAGCTGCAAAGAGCAATATCTACCCTAGAGCGGCTGGGATGGCTGATAAATATCAAAAAGTCCCGTTTGAATCCGATGAGAGTTCAGCAGTTTTTAGGGCTAATTCTGGATTCACCGAATCAGAACTGTAGTTTACCGTTAGACAAATTGATTCACTTACCAGGTCCTAAACGCTTACAATAACCCCTCCATATCTCTTAGGAAGGCCATGTCTCTTTTGGGCTCCCTCTCGTCCTGCATCCCCGCGGTTCAGTGGGCTCAATTTCACACAAGGACGCTACAAGCTGAGATCTTGTTATATCAAAATTTTCTAGATGGTTGCCTAGAAGGCCAGCTATCCTTGTCCCAGGCTACTATAAGATCCCTGGATTGGTGGAAGGAGGAGACGAACCTGTCTAGGGGGTTCCCTGGGAATATAAAATATCCCGGATAGTCACGACAGATGCAAGCCCTTCGGGGTGGGGGCTCATATGGGGGATGTTATGGTTCAGGGCTTACGGAGCTGGATCAAATACAAATGTCTTCTAATATGAAGGAGTTAACGGCGGTAGAGCAAGCGATTAAAAAGCTCCTTGTCTATCTACAGGGTCACCACGTTCGAGTGCTCTCCGACAATCGTGTCACAGTCGCTTACGTCAACCACCAGAGTGGTACTCGTTCCGGTCCTCTCATGGAAGTGGCAAGGCGCCTACTCCAGATAGCAGAACGACATTTTCTTTCTCTAACGGCTCTACATATAAGGGGAGAAGAAAATACCAAGGCGGACTTCTTAAGCCGCAATCTCCTGAGTCAGGGAGAATGGTCGTTAAAAACTTCCATCTTCGACCTGATTGTGCGGAAATGGGGTCAACCGGAGATAGATCTCTTTGCTACCAAAAGCAACAGGAAAGTGAGACGGTTCTGCTCTCTGAATCCCAAAGAACGCCCTCTGGCAGTGGACGCTCTTCTGTTAAAGTGGGATTTCAATCTAGCCTACGCCTTCCCTCCCTTGTCCTTACTCCCCCTAGTATTGAGGAAGGTCAGGAAAGACAGGGCGAGGGTAATAGTAGTCGCTCCCTTCTGGCCCAGGAGGGCATGGTTTTCATGTCTCAGGAACATGTCGATAGCCGACCCTTGGGTCCTGCCGGATATTCCAGATCTGCTCTCCCAGGGTCCAGTCTACCATCCTCGGTAGCGGCCTCCACCTGACGGCGTGGATTTTGAACGGTCGCTGCTGAGAGATAAGGGTTTTCTGCTAATCTAATTAATACTCTCCTTAAGAGCAGAAAAGAGGTTACAACTAGAATCTACGCTAGGACTTGGAAAAAATTTCTTCAGAATTCGGGGTGGTAGCAGGGGACCCAACACCGATAGCCCAGATTCTAGAATTCCTGCAAAAGGGTCTGCACTTAGGTCTCTCCACGAGTACCCTTAAGGTGCAGGTTTCAGCTTTAGGAGCACTCTTCAGTTGCAACATCGCCAATAATTACTGGGTCAGTAGATTCATTAAGGCTGCGGGTAGGTCGAGACCCATAGTGAAGGAGAGAATCATGCCATGGGATTTGAACCTTGTTCTCACTGCTTTAACAGAACCCCCTTTTGAACCTATATCAGCAGCATGACTAAAGATTCTTTCCCTAAAAACCGCCTTCCTGGTAGCATTAACCGGCTAGGAGGGTAAGTGACATCCAGGCACTATCTAGACTGTCTCCTTACACTCGGGTCCTGAATGACAGGATAATACTTAGACCTGATCCGGCATACCTACCTAAGGTGTCTTCCGCTTTCCACAGAACACAGGAAATTGTTCTTCCTTCCTTCATCCCTAATCCATCTAATCAAAAAGAGATAAAACTCCATACTTTAGATGTTAGAAGATGTCTCCTGCAATATTTAGCAGTCACTGACCCCTAGAAAAGGGACAATGCATTGTTTGTCTCTTTTCAGGGAATTAACAAAGGCGGTAGAATAACAAAAAGCTCATTGGCCAGATGGATTACGGAAGCAATTTCTCTGGCATACACCTCGAGGGGCAAGCCGGCACCTGAGAGGCTAAGGGCGCATTCCACCCGAGCTGTGGCGACTTCATGGGCAGAGAGGGCAGAAGTCTCCATTGACCAGATATGTAAGGCAGCTACGTGGTCTTCTCCACACACGTTTTACACTCATTATAGGTTAGATTTGGGTGCTTCCTCAGACCTTTCTTTCGGACTAAGGGTGCTGCAGGCAGTAGTCCCTCCCTAAGTAGTTATTACTCTCTGTAATTCTCTCTGTAGTGCTGTCATGGACGTTCGAATAAAGTCTAAGTTACTTACCGTTAACGGTATTTTCGAAGTCCATGACAGCACCCTTACATTCCCACCCAGGTTCTATGTGCACTTCTTCTCTTATATAGTCCACATGTAATAAACAATTGACCAATGTAACTGTGTGATGCATACATTTTTTGCTGTATACCATTTAACCTTGGTGTTCCTCTTATGCTCTGTAATCCAACTGATGTGTGGGAGAGGTGCCGCCCTTTTGTATCTGTAGGTTTCCTGTTCCTAAAGGGCGGATCCCCTCTCTCCGTAGTGCTGTCATGGACTTCGAAAAATACCGTTAACGGTAAGTAACTAAGACTTTCTATAAAAATTTTTATTGTGTAAAAAACGCCAAAACATAAAAAAATATATAAATGAGGTATTGCTGTAATCGTAGTGACCTAAGAATAAAGCTGCTTTATCAATTTTACCACACGCGGAACGGAGGGAAAAAAAAAAAAAAAAAAAAAAAACAATTCCTGAATTGCTGGTTTTTGTTCATTCTGCTTCCACAAAAATCGGAATAGGAAGCGTTCAAAAAACGTTATGTGCCCGAATATGGTACCAATAAAAACGTCAGCTCGTCCCGCAAAAAATAAGCCCACAGATAACTCTGTCAGACGAAATATGGATAAATTATAGCTCTCAAAATACGGCGATGCAAAAATTTCTTACAAAAAATTATTTAAAAAAAAGCGTCTTTTAGTGTGTGACAGAAGCTAAACATGAAAAAAGGGTGTAAATCTGGTGTTGCTGTAATCGCATCGATCCGAGGAATAAAGTCGCCTAATCACTAATACCGCACGAGGAACGGCGTAAAAAAGAAAAACAATTCTTCACCTTTTGTGGATTTGTTCATTCTGCCTCCCAAAGATCGCAGTAAGGCGATCACAGTGGTTCCCCCCCACATATGGGGTATCAGCGTACTCAGGACAAATTGCACATCAACTTTTGGGGCCCTATTTCTCCTGTTACCCTTATAAAAATAAAAATTTGGGGGCAAAAAGGTCATTTTTGTGGAAAAAAATATTATTTTTTTATTTTCACGGCTCTACGTTATAAACTTCTGTGAAGCCCTTGGGGGTTCAAAGTGCTGACCACACATCTAGATAAGTTCCTTGGGGGTCTAGTTTGCAAAATGGGGTCATTTGTGGGGGGTTTCTACTGTTTAGGCACATCAGGGCTCTCCAAACGTGACATGACACCCGCAGACCATTCCATCAAAGTCTGCATTTGAAAAAGGCGCTCCTTCCCTTCCGAGCTCTGCCATGCGTCAAAATAGTGGTTTACCCCCACATATGGGGTATCAGCGTACTCAGGACAAATTGCACAATAACTTGCACAATAACTTTTGGGGTCCTGTTACCCTTTGGAAAATAAAAATTGGGGTGGAAAGATCATTTTTGTGGAAAAGATATGATTTTTTAATTTACGGCTCTACGTTATAACCTTCTGTGAAGCCCTTAGGGTTCAAAGCTCTCACCACACATCTAGATAAGTTCCTTGGGGGGTCTAGTTTCCAAAATGGGTCACTTGTGGGGGTTTCCACTGTTTAGGCACACAGGGACTCTCCAAATGCGACATGGCGTCCAATCTCAATTCCAGCCAAAAAAGTCAAATGGCGCTGCTTCCCTTCCGAGCTCTGGCATGCGCCCAAATAGTGGTTTACCCCCACATATGGGGTGTCAGCGTACTCAGGACTAATTGCACAATAACTTTTGGGGTCCGTTTATCCTTTGGAAAATAAAAATTGGGATGAAAAGATAATTTTTGTGGAAAAAATGATTTTTTAATTTTACGACTCTGTTATAACCTTCTGTGAAGCCCTTGGGGTTCAAAGTTCTCACAACACATTTAGATAAGTTCCTTGTCGGGTCTAGTTTCCAAAATGGGGTCACTTGTGGGGGGTTTCCACTGTTTAGGCACACAGGGACTCTCCAAATGCGACGTGGCGTCCAATCTCAATTCCAGCCAAAAAAGTCAAATGGCGCTGCTTCCCTTCCGAGCTCTGCCATGCGCCCAAATAGTGGTTTACCCCCACACATGGGGTATCGGTGTACTCAGGGGAAATTGTACAACAAATATTGTGGTTCATTTTCTACTGATACCCTTGACAAAATTTAAAAAAATTGTGTCAAAAGAAAAATTTTGGGAAAAAAAGTTAAAGTTTTTCCTTCCACATTGCTTCAATTCTTGTGAAGTACCTAAAGGGTTAATAAACTTCTTGAATGTGGCTTTGAACACCTTGAGGGGTGCAGTTTTTAGAATGGTGTCACTTTTGGGTATTTTCTGTCATATTGACCCCTCAAATTCACTTCAAATGTGAGGTGGTCCCTAAAAAAATGGTTTTGTAAATTTTGTTGGAAAAATAAGAAATTGCTGGTCAACTTTTAACACTTATAACTTCCTAACAAAAAAAAAATTTTGCTTCTAAAATTGTGCTAATGTAAAGTAGACATGTGGGAAATATTATTTATTAACTATTTTTTGTGACATATCTGATTTAATGGCATAAAAATTAAAAGTTTGAAAATTGCAAAATTTTCAAAATTTTTGCCATATTTCCGTTTTTTTCATAAATAAACGCAAGTTATATTGAAGAAATTTTACCACTATCATGAAGTACAATATGTCACGAGAAAACAATCTCAGAATCGCCAAGATCCGTTGAAGCGTTCCAGAGTTATAAGCACATAAACGACAGTGGTCAGAATTTAAAAATTGGCCTGGTCTTTAACCTACAAAATGGCTTGGTCGTTAAGTGGTTAAAAAAGAAACACTCATTGCACTCAAAATGCATGTTCCAAATTATTATGCACAGCAGAGTTTTCAACCTTTTAATTTTAATAAAGAACAAAAAAATGGTCATTTTTGAAATTATAAGCATTAGCGGTTATTACAAACTGAAATCAAACAGTTTTCAACTCAAAACTTTATTCTAGGTGATGTTCCATTTGCACATAGGACCCCTTGTTGGAAAGGAGCTTCTGAACTCTCTCGTCCATTGAATTTGTCAGATTTTGGATGGTTTCTGCTTCAATTGTTTTGTATGAGGACAGAATACCCTCCCAGAGCTGTTGTTTAGATGTGAACTGCCTCCCGCCATCATATACGCTCCTTTTGATGATGCTCCAGAGGTTCTCAATGGGGTTGAGGTCGGGAGCATGGGGGCCACACCATAAGTTTGTCCCCTTTTATGCCCACAGCAGCCAGAGATGCAGATGTGTTATGTGCAGCAGAAGACGGTGCATTATCATGTATGAAAATGATCTTGCTGCGGAATGCACGGTTCTTCTTCTTGAACCATGGCAGGAAGTGCTGTTTGAGAAACTCAACATACACTATGGAGTTCATCTTTACCCCTTCAGGGATCCTAAAGGGGCTGACAATCTCTCTCCCCATGATTCCAGCCCAAAACATTACTCCACCTCCTCCTTGTTGGCGCCGTAGCCGTGTTTGCATGGGGTGTCCATCAACCAGCCATCCTCCACTCCATCCATCTGGACCATCGAGCGTTGCACGGCACTCATAGGTGAACAAAACTGTTTTGAAGTCAGTCTTCATGTATTGTTTGGCCCACTGGAGCCGTTTCTGCTTGTGTGCAGAGGATAGAGGAGGTCGACAGGATGGCTTACGCACAGCTGCAAACCTCTGAAGGACCCTGCATCTGTTGTTCGGGGGACGTTGGGGCACCAGCAGCTTCAAAAACTTGTCTGCTGCTATGACAAGGCTTTTTTGCCGCTGCTCTTTTAACCTGACGTAATTGCCTGTAGGAAAGAGTCCTCAATTTTCCCTTATCAGCACGCACACGTGTGTACTGTGAATCAGCCACATACTTCTTGATTGTGCGATGATCACGATGAAGTGTCTTGGCAATGTTGATTGTAGTCATGCCTTGACCTAAACACTCCACAATTTGTTGCTTCTCAGCAGCCGACACATCCTTTTTCTTTCCCATTTTGGCAGAAAATGTAGGCTGCTTAATAATGTGGACAGCCTTCTTAAGTAGTCTTGCCTTTCATTGGACACACCTGCCAAACTAATTAGCACAGGTGTCTGCAATTGTTTAGTGATATAAAGAGCCCTGACACACATCACCATCAATGAGTTTAACTGACAAACAAAAAAAATTCTTACCTTATCACTCCTAAACAATTTTTGTATAATAATTTGGAACACAGGGTATGTATTTGACCGTAATACAAACAGCAGAAATAAGGTACTGTATCAGAAGCGTACAGCTGTATACAGTGTAGGGGAAAATTTAAATCTCCGTATTTATTTCCGGAGTCACACACACACGCTCTCTCAATATGGATTTGACCGTAATACAAAGAGCAGATATATGCTACTCTGTCAGAAGCGTACAGCTGTATACGGTGTAGGGGAAAATATAAATCTCCGTATATATTTCCGGAGTCACACACAGACGCCCACTCAGTATGGATTTGACCGTAATAAAAACAGCGCAAATACGGTACTGTATGAGAAGCGTACAGCTGTATACAATGTAGGGGAAAATTTAAATCTCCGTATATATTTCCAGAGTCACACACAGATAGTCAGCATGTATTTGTCCGTGAGACCAGCCGGTACACGGTAGTGTATGAGGAGCGTACAGCTCTATACGGTGTGGGAAAAATGAACGCTCGGTAACTGTGCAGAAAAAAAGAATAAAAGTATTAGTGCTGTGTAAAAATCAGTCTGCACAGCAGTGTACACACAGCAATACAGCTATCAGGCAGCCTAATAACCAGCGCTGCTGCACACAAGAAAATCCTCCCCTGTCACTGCACACTAACTGTACAGCACAATTGCTATTAGCACAAGCACAGAAGAACTTCTCTTTCCAGTCCTAACTCTCTTCCTACTGATAAACACCGTCAGCAACCTCTCCCTACTGTTAAGATCGGCAGAAGTAAAATGGCGGTCGGTGGTCAGGGCTTTTATAGCCACTGACGCCCCCCAAAGCAAGCCAATCACTTCAATGCCCTTCTCTAAGATGGTGGTGGATGCTGCACATGTCATCTCGTTGCCCACAGTGTACGTCCTTGCTCATTGGCTGAAAAAAGGCGCCTGAAAGCATTCTGGGAAAACTGACTTTGGCGCTAGTTTTGCCAACCGCATGGCCGACTGCACGCTATGGTCGGGTTTCGGTCAACGAAACCGGACTTTGGTGAAAGTCGGCGACTTATGAATCTGACCGACTGTTTCGCTCAACTCTAGCGGCGAGTTCACCGGGAGAATTTCACTGCTGTGAATTTCAACTCTCCTCTGTACTGTGCAACTTTCTCATGATGCTAGTGGGGGTCTCACCGAGGTCACCGCAGTTCAGCCCGACTGGGAACGCAGCTTCAGTAACGTCACCGCTAGTGTCACTGACGCTGCGTTCCCAGCAGCTCATTCACCAGTGATTCTCTGCCTGGACGGTCACATCTTGGCACCGCCCAGGATGGAAACTATTTCTCCCCCAGACATGGATTACTGTGTGGGACAGAATTACAGACAGGTACAGGTCCTTCTCAAAAAATTTGCATATAGTGCTAAATTTCATTATTTACCATAATGTAATGATTACAATTAAACTTTCATATATTTTAGATTCATTACACACCAAATGAAATTTGTCAGGTCTTTTATTGTTTTAATACTGATGATTTTGGCATACAACATATCAAGAAAAGGTTCTCTAAATGACCTATTACCCTAATCTTCTGAATCAACTAATTAACTCTAAACACATGCAAAAGATTCCTGAGGCTTTTAAAAACTCCCTGCCTGGTTCATTACTCAAAACCCCCATCATGGGTAAGACTAGCGACCTGACTGATGTCAAGAAGGCCATCATTGACACCCTCAAGCAAGAGGGTAAAGGGTATGCCACACTAAACAGCGTCGCTAACGAGATCGCTAAAATACGTCACTATTTAGCGATCTCGTTCGTGACGCTGTTGTGTGTGGCATGTAGCAACGACGTGGCCCCTGCTGTGATCTCGCTGATCGTTCACTAGAGTTCTGGACCGTATTTAGATTGTTGGCGTCCCGCTGGTGAGCCTATATCGCTGTGTCTGGCACCTTTTGTGAGCGATGTGCGCTGTTTTTTACATCGCAATGACCGTTAAAGTCGTTAATGAGATCGCTAACCGCTTATGCGTCGTTAACGAGATCGCTAAGTGTGGCAGCTACTAACGACATTAAAACGATCACAAAAACGATTGCATTAGTATGCGTCGTTATCATGATCGTTAGCGGGAGCGTTTAGTGTGGCAGTACCTTAAGACCCAGAAAGAAATTTCTCAACAAATAGGCTGTTCCCAGAGTGCTGTATCAAGGCACCTCAATGGGAAGTCTGTTGTAAGGAAACAATGTGGCAGAAAACGCTGTACAACGAGAAGAGGTGACCGGACCCTGAGGAAGATTGTGGAGAAGGACCGATTCCAGACCTTGGGGGACCTGAGGAAGCAGTGGACTGAGTCTGGTGTAGAAACATCCATAGCCACCGTGCACAGGCGTGTGCAGGAAATGGGCTACAGGTGCCGCATTCCCCAGGTAAAGCCACTTTTGAACCATAAACAGCGGCAGAAGCGCCTGACCTGGGCTACAGAGAAGCAGCACTGGACTGTTGCTAAGTGGTCCCAAGTACTTTTTTCTGATGAAAGCAAATTTTGCATGTCATTCGGAAATCAAGGTGCCAGAGTCTGGAGGAAGACTGGGGAGAAGGAAATGCCAAAATGCCTGAAGTCCAGTGTCAAGTACCCACAGTCAGTGATGGTGTGGGGTGCCATGTCAGCTGCTGGTGTTGGTCCACTGTGTTTCATCAAGGGCAGGGTCAATGCAGCTAGCTATCAGGAGATTTTGGAGCACTTCATGCTTCCATCGGCTGAAATGCTTTATGGAGATGAAGATTTCATTTTTCAGCCTGACCTGGCACCTGCTCACAGTGCCAAAACCACTGGTAAATGGTTTACTGACCATGGTATTACTGTGCTCAATTGGCCTGCCAACTCTCCTGACCTGAACCCCATAGAGAATCTGTGGGATATTGTGAAGAGAAAGTTGAGAGACGCAAGACCCAACACTCTGGATGAGCTTAAGGCCGCTATCGAAGCATCCTGGGCCTCCATAACACCTCAGCAGTGTCACAGGCTGATTGCCTCCATGCCACGCCGCACTGAAGCAGTCATTTCTGCAAAAGGATTCCCGACCAAGTATTGAGTGCATAACTGAACATTATTATTTGATGTTTTTTTTGTTTGTTTTGAAAAAACACTTTTATTTTATTGGACGGTTGAAATATGTTAATTTTTTGAGACAGGTTTTTTGGGTTATCAGGAGTTGTATGCCAAAATCATCAGTATTAAAACAATAAAAGACCTGACAAATTTCATTTGGTGTGTAATGAATCTAAAATATATGAAAGTTTAATTGTAATCATTACATTATGGTAAATAATGAAATTTAGCACTATATGCTAATTTTTTGAGAAGGACCTGTATGGTATATTGTTGTTTTTTTATTTTAGTTTTAGTACAGGAGATTGAGGGCTTTGGTGGAATTAGGTGAACCATAAGTATGGTTTAATTGAGATTATTAAAGGAGTCTGTGTCATTTTTCAATTTAATTCAATTTATTTTGGCTGTGTCTTTATTTACTATATACCTATAGCAGGGGTCGACAAAGTTGTTCAGAATCTAGGAGCCAGCCAAAAAATTTAGGAGCCAGAATTTTTTTTTCATTTCATCATCATCGCCTCCCCATCATCATCGACTCCTCATCATCATCATTGCCTCCCCATCATCATCATGGCCTCCCCATCATCATCAATGCCTGCCCATCATCATCATCGCCTCCTCATCATATCATCGCCTTCCCATCATCATCATCGCCTCCCCATCATCATCAATGTCTCCCCATCATCAATGCCTCCCCATCATCATCAATGCCTCCCCATCATCATCAATGCCTCCCCATTATCATCAATGCCTCCTCATTATCATCAATGCCTCCCCATTATCATCAATGCCTCCTCATCATCATCAATGCCTCCTTATCATCATCAATGCCTCCCCATTATCATCAATGCCTGCCCATTATCATCAATGCCTCCCCATCATCATCAATGCCTCCCCATCATCATCAATTCCTCCCATCATCATTAATGCCTCCCCATCATCATCATGGCCTCCCCATTATCATTAATGTCTCCCATCATCATCAATGCCTCCCCATCATCATCAATGCCTCCCCATTATCATCAATGTCTCCCCATCATCATAATTCCTCCCCATCATCATTAATGCCTCCCCATCATCATCAATGCCTCCCCATCATCATCAATGCCTCCCCATCATCATCAATGCCTCCCCATTATCATCAATGCCTCCCCATCATCATCAATGCCTCCCAATCATCATCAATGCCTCCCCATTATCATCAATGCCTCCCCATCATCATCAATGCCTCCCCATCATCATCAATGCCTCCCCATCATCATCAATGCCTCCCCATCATCATCAATGCCTCCCCATTATCATCAATGCCTCCCCATCATCATCAATGCCTCCCCATTATCATCAATGCCTCCTCATCATCATCAATGCCTCCCCATTATCATCAATGCCTCCCCATTATCATCAATGCCTCCCCATTATCATCAATGCCTCCCCATTATCAATGCCTCCCCCATTATCATCAATGCCTCCCCATTATCATCAATGCCTCCTCATCATCATCAATGCCTCCCCATTATCATCAATGCCTCCTCATTATCATCAATGCCTCCCCATTATCATCAATGTCTCCCCCATTATCATCAGTGCCTCCTCATCATCATCAATTCCTCCCCATTATCATCAATGCCTCCCCATTATCATCAATGCCTCCCCATCATCATCAATGCCTCCCCATCATCATCAATGCCTCCCCATCATCATCAATGCCTCCCCATCATCATCAATGCCTCCCCATTATCATCAATGCCTCCCCATCATCATCAATGCCTCCCCATTATCATCAATGCCTCCCCATTATCATCAATGCCTCCTCATCATCATCAATGCCTCCTTATCATCATCAATGCCTCCCCATTATCATCAATGCCTCCTCATCATCATCAATTCCTCCCCATTATCATCAATGCCTCCCCATCATCACTGCCCTCCCCCCACCACCATCACACATGCAGCACACAAGCACTCTCACATACACACAGACACACACACACATCACATCTCACCTGTCCGGCGTCCGCGCTCTCTTCCACAGCCGGCCACTGAATGATGACGTCATTCAGCGGCGCTGCTGTGAGAGGAAGCGCCGGCGCCCCCTGGAGCCCAGAGCTGCGGCAGTGGAGGCACGGGAGAGGTAAGTATTGTGCCAGCTGCTGCCGGAGCCCTGAGCAGGCGGGGGCGGCGCTGACACCGCTCTCCTCCGCTAATGGGCGCCGGGGTGCCCGACGGCGAGTGGGCCCCCCCGCCTGCTCAGGGCCCCGACAAACCCGGGCGCCAGGCATGATTTTCTAGGCGACCTGGCGCCCGGGTTTGTCGAACCCTGACCTATAGGATTAATAATGGATAGGTGTCTTACACTCCATTACTAATCCATGGGCTTGATGTCACCGCACAATACAAAGGTGACATCAACTCCACAAATTGCCAACTTGCCACCGCTACAGGGCAATTGGGAAGAGCTGGGCAAAGCACCAGAATTGGCGCACCTAATAGATGTCTTTTCTGGGCAGCTGCGGGCTGCTATTTTTAGGCAGGAGGAGGGTCAATATCCATGGCTCCTTACCAGCCTGAGAATACCAGCCCCCAGCTGTGAGCTTTAGCAGGGCTGGTTGTCAAAAAATTAGGGGAACCCCACGCCATTTTTTTTAAATTATTTATTTAAATAATTAAAAAAAGCATGGGTACCCCTTTATTCTTGATAACCAACCTTGCTGAAGTTGATAGCTGAGGGTTGCAGCCCCCAGCTGTGAGTTTTTCCTGGCTGGTTATCAAAAATAGGGGGGAACCCATGCTTATTTTTTATATTATTTACAGCGCAAGAGCAGCTGATGAATACCCCCCATCATCCACTCCTGCTCTCACGGGTATGTTCACACTGGACGTTTTTGCTGCGTTTTTATATGCTATTTTTCAGCTGCTTTTTACAGTACCAGCAAAGTCTATGAGATTTCAGAAATCTTATGCACACACATTGTTTTTTTTGTCATCAGGATTTTGTGCTTTGCAGGGGTTTTTTTATTACATAGAGTATGTCACTTCTTTCAGCGTTTTTGCAGCATTTTTCACCCATTGACTTGAATAGATGGTAAAAGAGTGCTGCAAATACGCAGGTTGACCTTTTTTTGCAGCATATTTGCTGCAGAAAAGTCAAGGACAGCCGGATGTGACCTCACATTCGGCTCTGCTACCGCTAGATGGCAGGCTGCATGATGCGTCCATACAGCCTGTCATCAAGCAGAGTGGACCCAAACCCCATTCACTTCAATGAGGGGCCCAACAATACAGTGTTTGACATGCTGTCATATGCATGACAGCATGGCAAACACCGCTTCTGAACCGCGGTGAAACGATCCCCGCCGGTCAGAGAGCCGCAGTTCCCCCACTGTCAAAAGACAGTGGGAGCGCTCAGCTGTGATCGGAGGTATACAGGTTACCTCTGGTCACTGGTGTCAGCTCATGGGAAAACTGCTCCCATCATCCGACACCTGCTGCCGCTAACAGTGAGAGCAGAAGCGGATGATGGGAGTATTCATCCGCTGCTTCTGTGCGATAAATAATTAAAAAAAAAAACCTGCGTGGGTTCCCCCTATTTTTGATAACAAACCAAGCAAAACTCACAGCTGGGGGCTGCAACCCTCATCTGTCAGCTTCAGCAAGGCTGGTTATCAAGAATAGAGTGGTCCCCACACTGAATTTTTTAATAATTCTCCCGGTGAACTCGCCTCTGCACCATGCAATTTTCTCATGGTGCTAGCAGGGATTTGTAGTCACCGTGGTGGTCACCGTAGTTCAGCTCGGCTGGGAATGGAGCATCAGTGATGTCACCGCTAGACTCTGAGGGTGCGCTCGTAGCAGCTCACTCTCCAGTGGTTCTCAGCCTAGACGGTCACATCTTGGCACCGTCTAGGTTGGAAACTATTTCTCCCCAGACATGGATTACGGCATGGGACGGAACGATGGAGAGGTGAGGGATATTGTTGTTTTATTATTTTTGGTTTATTACAGGAGATCGAGGGCTTCGGTGGAATTAGGCAAGGTGGTAAGTATGTTTTGAGATTATTAAAGGAGTCTGTCATTCTTTCAATTAAAGGACTTTTTTCTGGGTGTCTGTTTTCTTACGATGTGACTATGTGGGTTAGTAGTGGGGGCATCTTATTGACGCCTCTCCATTACAAACATTGGGGCTTGATGTCACACGACAATACAAAGGTGACATCAGCCCTCCCTGACTATTACCCCACTTGCCACCGCTAAAGGGCAAGTGGGAAGAGTGAGGCTAAGTGTCGGAATTGGTACATTTTAGAGATGTACCTTTTCTGGGGCGACTGAGAGCTGATGTTTTTAGCCTGGGGGGCCAGTATCCATGGCCCCTTCCTAGGCTATTAATATCAACCCGCAGCTGTCTGCATATCCTTTGCTGGTTATTAAATATAGGGGGACCCTACGTCACTTTTTTTTGGGGGTCCTCCATTTTAATAGCCACTAAAGGCTAAGTATATAGTTGTGAGCTGATATTAATAGCCTGGGACGCTCCATGGGTATTATCACCTTCCGAGGATATAAACATCGGCTCCCAGCCATCGGCTTTCCCTCTGCTGGTTACGAAAATTACACGGGAGCCTATGCCATTTTTTTTTCAGAAAAATAATCTTTTATTTATTAAATAAATGTACAGTAAGCTGCACATACACTGTACTAATTATATGTCACTGACATCTGTATATCTAACTATTCTATTTGTATTTACTGTATGTAATCCATCTCTTCTATCCTGTCGGCTCCTGCTGTGATTTTACACCTAAGCGGGTGCTTAATTACCGGCTTTTCTTCTGTCTATGTAATATATATACTTACATATGTGTGTGTCACTGATATCTATATATCTATGTATCCTGTAGAATGTAAGTCCGCAAGGACCGGGTCCTCTCCCCTCTGTACCAGTCTGTCATTGTAAATTTGTTTACTGTAAACATTATCTATAACTTTGTATGTAACCCCTCCTCATGTACAGCACCATGGAATTATTGGCGCTATATAAATAAATAATAATAATGTATTCTATGTGTATATATCTGTTCTATCTATTCTATTCTAACCTGTCACGCTGTGATTTTACTGAACGCAGCACATGAATTGCCAGCTTTTGGGGGGACCCCTTATTCTTGATAACCAACCTTGCTGACAGCTGAGAGTTGCAGCCCCGCTGTGAGTTTTGCCTGGCTGATTATCAAAAATAAGGGGAACCCACTCAGTTTCTTTTTTTATTATTTATTTACAGCACAGTAGCGGCTGATGAATCCTCCCATCCTCCGCTCCGGCTCTCGCTGTTATTAGCGGCTGTAGGTGTCGGATGATGGGAGCTGTAGTCCGATCA
>JARQOD010007755.1:0-38152 GCA_033576555.1 Oophaga sylvatica
TTTAACATGGCGGGCGCAGGGTCTAGCGCTTGCACGCGTTCATCAGTGTTGTCGTGCGCTGCGCATTTTCCAGGTGTGCGCCCAGACGCGCTAGACGCTACATGTTGCAATTTTTGTTCCGCCCAACCACTTATTTTAGAGTAAACAATTAAACCACCCCCTACACAAGCAACATTGTTTGTGTGGAGTGTAGATAAAAGAAGATGTCTGCAGTGCCAGACAGACCACTACTATCAGATTGACTGGAAGACACAGCCTGGAAGACACTCAGACTGCCTGGAAGACACAGCCTGGAAGGACTGCCTGGAAGACACAGCCTGGAAGAGTAGAAACTTTGGATCCAAGGTGCATCACCAAGAATGTGAGTATTCTTAAACCAAATGACTGCCTGTCCTTTCAAATGTAATATGTACTAATGCTTTGTATTTTTTCTTTTTGCAGTATGTCTTCTTCTGGATCACATTATTCCCCATCCCGGCAAGAACTGGCCCAAGCAGAGCGTGATGTGAGTATCTTCCTGCCTTTGGGTAAGTATAGCTGCTGCATCTACAAATATGTAATATTTTTTTTTCTTTTTCAGACATCATCGTCGGACACGGCGATCGAGGAGTCCGAACAGCGGGAGCAGTCGCAGCAAAGACAAGTCCCGGTGGGGAGACGTAATGTAAGTATATAGTCTTTGAATGTCTCTTTTTATTTTTTGTCTCTTTTTACTTCTGAAATATGTCCAAGATTGTAAGGGACGAAGACCTCTATGTGGACAATGAGGCCCTGATCTGCCAGGTCCATGAGCGTGTCCCGTTGTGGGACAGCCGTGATCCGCAGTACAAGGACAATGTGGTGAGCCGGCGGCTATAGAATGAGGTGGCCGCAGCGTTGATGGATGGCAGTGACAGCGCCTCTCCAACCACCAAAAAGGTGTTCAGTAAGTATTTCCATGCTCTGTGATGCCACAGTGACTCTTTTTACTGATGGCACTGTTGGGTTTCCTGCAAGATATATTCTAGCAGGAAACCCAACAGTGTCATCTGGATCAACAGTGACTGAACTGTGTATTGTATTGCTTTTTTATGCTGCATTCACTCTTGTTGCTGATGGCACTGTTGGGTTTCCTGCTAGATATATTCTAGCAGGAAACCCAACAGTGTCATCTGGAACAACAGTGACTGCACTGTGTATTGTATTGCTTATGCTACATTCACTCTTGTTACTGATGGCACTGTTGTGTTTGCTGCTAGATATATTCTAGCAGGAAACCCAACAGTGTCATCTGGAACAACAGTGACTGCACTGTGTATTGTATTGCTTTTTATGCTGCATTCATTCATTACTGATGGCACTGTTGGGTTTCCTGTTACATATATTCTAGCAGGAAACCCAACAGTGTCATCTGGATCAACAGTGACTGCACTGTGTATTGTATTGCTTTTTTATGCTGCATTCACTCTTGTTACTGATGGCACTGTTGGGTTTCCTGCTAGATAAATTCTAGCAGGAAACTCAACAGTGTCATCTGGATCAAACAGTGACTGCACTGTGTATTGTATTGCTTTTTTTATGCTGGATTCACTCTTGTTACTGATGGCACTGTTGGGTTTCCTGCTAGATATATTCTAGCAGGAAACCCAACAGTGTCATCTGGAACAACAGTGACTGCACTGTACATTGTATTGCTTTGTTATGCTGCATTCACTCTTGTTACTGATGGCACTGTTGTGGTTGCTGTTAGATATATTATAGCAGCAAACACAACAGTGTCATCTGGATCAACAGTGACTGCACTGTGTATTGTATTGCTTTTTATGCTGCATTCACTCTTGTTACTGATGGCACTGTTGGGTTTCCTGCTAGATAAATTCTAGCAGGAAACCCAACAGTGTCATCTGGATCAAACAGTGACTGCACTGTGCATTGTATTGCTTTTTTAAGCTGCATTGACTGTTTGCCATGTTCACTCAGTTGTGTGTGATGAGACAGATTTTGCCCTGAGTGCATTGTATAATTTATTTTTTTCCAACAGTGAACAAAGTCCGCACACGTTGGTGCTCGATGAAGGACCGCTTCAACACTGATGTTCGTGCAGAGGGACAGGTTCGCAGTGGTTCAGCGGCAAGGGCCAGAAGAAAATATCGTTATTATCGCGAGCTGGCATTCCTGAGACAGGTCCTTGCAGAAGAGCTTAAGTTTTTTTTTTTTTTTTTTTTTTTAATCAGTGCTTTTCTATTCCACAGCTGATGCTTCTTGTAAATGCATTATAGTAATGTTTTTGTTTTCTTTCCACAGCACCTGGAGCAGCACCATGCAACCTGTCCCTGAAGCGGTCCTTCATCAGACGACCTCGGACCCGTCCCAGCCATCCGACAGCCTGGAAGCAACTTGCAGGTCAGCAACACGGACAGCTGGTGACCAGGAAGCTGGTCAATCAGGTGTTCCCCTATCCCAGGTCTCTGCCACTGGTTATGCGGGCACTTCCCACCAGCGGCAGAGGGCCTTGGACAGGAA
Source organism: Oophaga sylvatica (assembly GCA_033576555.1). NCBI lineage: Eukaryota > Metazoa > Chordata > Amphibia > Anura > Dendrobatidae > Oophaga > Oophaga sylvatica. The sequence continues at coordinate 2,503 of JARQOD010007755.1, forward strand.
TGTCTTGCCCGAGTTCATGCACTTGAGCGAGGCCTTTCATGTCAGTATGAAGTCGCTGTCAGACAGAGTGGAAAGCGGTTTTTCACTCATGGAACGCGGTTTAACCCACATGGAACACCGCTTCCATTCTGTCGACCAGCGTCTTTTTGGCTGGAGGCCGATCTCAACAGACCAGCGCACCATTTTTTCAGTAAAATTGAATGGAGCATTGCGGAACACCTTAGTCCTGAGCAACAGCTGAGTGTGTTGCAGGCCTGCAACACTGCTTACTTGCAGGCTATGCAGCAGAATCAGTACGTGCAGAAGTCAGTGGTAACATTTCCAACTGTGCCACCACTGACTCGCCACACCTCACTACCGACTTCTGCTGCATACCACCTGCATTCCGAGTCACCACTACACCACCACAAGTCCGAGTACGGCTGGACACTCCACCGTCGCCACCACCACGGCAAGCGCTGCTCCTGTCTGGAGCACCACCACCACAGACACCGGTACACGCTCTTGGACTACCGCCACCGCAGCATCTGCTTGGGCCTCCGCCACCTATTCTCCTGTATGGACCACCGCCACATCTCCGTCTAGGAGCACCGCCACCACTACGCACCATTTTGGGAGCACAGCCACCACTTCTCCTCCTAGGAGCACCGGCACCACTTCTCCTCCTAGGACCACCGCCACCACTTCTCCACCTTCTAGGAGCACCGCCACCACAACCACAACCACAGAGCATGAGAGGGGTGACCGACATTCCACATTCCACAATCCACCAGCTCAAGGCGGTCAAGCAATGTAATGCAGTCACATGAAGTCAGTCCATGCAGGAGACTCCTGCCCTAAAGAAGAGAAAAAACAAAAGACTTTGTTTGTCCATCCCCCCTCTCCTCCTAATGTGTCTCAACCTGGCTCTACTTCCATCCCTGATCTTCCTTCCCTCACTACTTTCGCCGCCCCTTCCACTAGAACCCCTTCCTCGCTTTCCAGCCGTTCCTCGTCTCTCCACACCTCCAAAGTATCCCAATCTTCCCCCAAACGTCCTTCACAATAAAAATGATTTTTTTTTTTATTTTAAAATAAATGTGCAATTCTGCTTTTACAAAATACTGTTTGATTAATGTGTCTTTCAGAGCCTACACACACTGCGCCGTACACTTTGCGTTTTTGACTACACATAACTCCAGGATTGACACATGTTTCTTGTGTCATTCCTGGAGATATGTGTAGTCAAAAACACAAATATATGACTTGTATTTTCCCCACCAGTCTCTTCAGTCTGCTAATATTGCATAGACTGAATAGAGGATGGTGTTGAGTGCAAGGCATATCTATTTTACCTTGCCAGGTATCATAAAAAGTTAAATGAGTATGGTGTGTTTTTACCATCATTCAACTCTTTGTGATACAAGGCCAGGGATTCTAGATATACCTTGTAATTAACCACATCCTCTATTCAGTGGGTGTTGAATAAACCGAGGAGATGATGGTGAAAATACACGTTATACAGTTAGGTCCATAAATATTTGGACAGAGACAACATTTATCTAATTTTGGTTCTAGACATTACCACAATGAATTTGAAACAAAACAAATCAGATGCAGTTGAAGTTCAGACTTTCAGCTTTCATTTGAGGGTATCCACATTAAAATTGGATGAAGGGTTTAGGAGTTTCAGCTCCTTAACATGTGCCACCCTGTTTTTAAAGGGACCAAAAGTAATTGGACAAATGACTCCAAGGCTATTTCATGGACAGGTGTGGGCAATCCCTTTGTTATGTCATTCTCAATTAAGCAGATGAAAGGGCCGGAGTTGATTTGAGGTGTGGTGTTTGCATTTGGAAGGTTTTGCTGTGAAGGAAACATGTGGTCACAGGAGCTCTCCATGCAGGTGAAACAAGCCATCCTTAAGCTGCAAGAACAGAAAAAAAACCATCCAAGAAATTGCTACAACATTAAAAGTGGCAAAATCTACAATTTGGTACATCCTGAGAAAGAAAGAAAGCACTGGTGAACTCATCAATCCAAAAAGACCTGGGAGCCCACGGAAGACAACAGTGGTGGATGATCGCCGCATACTTTCTTTGGTGAAGAAGAACCCGTTCACAACATCAACTGAAGTCCAGAACACTCTCAGTGAAGTAGGTGTATCTGTCTCTAAGTCAACAGTAAAGAGAAGACTCCATGAAAGTAAATACAAAGGGTTCACATCTAGATGCAAACCATTCATCAATTCCAAAAATAGACAGGCCAGAGTTAAATTTGCTGAAAAACACCTCCAGAAGCCAGCTCAGTTCTGGAAAAGTATTATATGGACAGATGAGACAAAGATCAACCTGTACCAGAATGATGGGAAGCCAAAAGTTTGGAGAAGAAAGGGAACGGCACATGATCCAAGGCACACCACATCCTCTGTAAAACATGGTGGAGGCAACGTGATGGCATGGCCATGCATGGCTTTCAATGGCACTGGGTCACTTGTGTTTATTGATGACATAACAGCAGACAAGAGTAGCCGGATGAATTTTGAAGTGTACCGGGATATACTTTCAGCCCAGATTCAGCCAAATGCTGCAAACTTGATTGGACGGCGCTTCATAGTACAGATGGATAATGACCCCAAGCATACAGCCAAAGCTACACAGGAGTTCATGAGTGCAAAAAAGTGGAACATTCTTCAATGGCCAAGTCAATCACCAGATCTTAACCCAATTGAGCATGCATTTCACTTGCTCAAATCCAGACTTAAGAGGGAAAGACCCACAAACAAGCAAGACCTGAAGGCTGCGGCTGTAAAGGCCTGGCAAAGCATTAAGAAGGAGGAAACCCAGCGTTTGGTGATGTCCATGGGTTCCAGACTTAAGGCAGTGATTGCCTCCAAAGGATTCGCCACAAAATTTTGAAAATAAAAATATTTTGTTTGGGTTGTTTATTTGTCCAATTACTTTTGACCTCCTAAAATGTGGAGTGTTTGTAAAGAAATGTGTACAATTCCTACATTTTCCAACACATATTTTTGTTCAACCCTTCAAATTAAACGTTACAATCTGCACTTGAATTCTGTTGTAGAGGTTTCATTTCAAATCCAATGTGGTGGCATGCAGAGCCCAACTAGCGAAAATTGTGTCACTGTCCAAATATTTCTGGCCCTGACTGTATGTACAATACCCTGGCCTTGTATCATTACTATCACACCTGGGCAGGTGAATACACGAGTTTTAACCTGCAGCATCGCTTCAGTCTGCATATATTTCAAGCATACTGAGCATACTGTAGCAATGCTGCAGTTTATAACTCATATGTGTGTTCTCCTGCCCATGTGTGATACATTCTGAAGTGAGGATGCGTTATTTTGGGCGTCCTCACTTCAGCATGACACCAGGCCTGGGGATTGTAGAAGATGTATTAAAACTTTATCATCTCTCCAGTCTGCGTTCAAAATCAAGCCACAGAGATGATACTACAAATAATATTTATAGTCACATGGTCAGGTGTAATAAAGAGTGACGGATGCTAGTGCATCCCCAAATCACTATTTGTAACATCAGGCCAGGTGACACAAATATTAGTTGTTTTATATCCACCGTTGCTGCAAATTGAACCCAAACTGGAGAGATGATAAAGGTCATACAACGTGTGTGTGTGTGTGTGTGTGTGTATAGTCACCTGGTCAGGATTACTAGTAAATTCATGATGCACAAAAACACAGCATAATGAATTCACTGGTAAACCTGGACAGTTGATTATTGTATTTGAGTGTAAAAACACAGAGTGCACTTGGTACAGGTATCAAAACAGTTATTTTATTAACATACACACAAGAAAACTTTTTTACACCATGTCATCTTGCCATTCCACTGGTCCTACATCTGAGATGAAGTAGGCCGCAAATTGGTCATTCATTTGGCAAACTTCAACGGATGACCTGAGAGGGTGCTGAGTGAATTCAGGCAATGGGTTAGGAGCAGCATCATCGAGTTCAAAGTTTGGGTGCTCTTTAGCCATCACAAAATTATGTAGAACCACACAGGCCTTCACGACTTCATCCACGGTTTCCAGTTTCAGATGAATGGCTGTGCCGAGAATGCGCCATCTGGAAACAAGTATACCGAAGGCCCACTCTACAGTTCTTCTGGCCCTAGTCAGCCTGTAATTAAAAATTTTTTAGGTGTGGTCCAAGTCCCGGCTAGAGTAGGGTTTGAGCAGGTGTTGGCACATCTGGAATGCCTCATCCCCAACCATGACAAATGGCTGTGGCGGACCTTCAGTGTTGGGAAGAGGCCGTGGCATGGGGAAATTGAAATGGTTGCCACACAACCTCCGGCCCATATCAGAGTTCTTAAAAGCCTGGGTGTCATTCCCACGGCCAAATGCCCCAATGTCCACCGCAACAAACATACAGTCTGCAGCCGCAATGGCCATGAGAACTGTAGAGAAGTACTTTTTGTAGTTGTAGTACTCCAAGCCTGTTCTTTTGGGTTTGATTATACGGATGTGTTTCCCATCAACCGCTCCCAAACAGTTGGGGAAATTGCATACTGTCCAGAATTTTTCAGCTATTTCGATCCACTTTTCGATGGTGGGCAGGGCATAAAATCTGGACAAAGAATGTTCCACAATGCCCGGCAGATGTCCACAACAATTCCTGACAAGGTGGAGATTCCAATCCGGTACTGGAAGTGGAGTGAAGAGAGGCTCTCTCCAGTAGCCAGGAATCTGCGAAACAAAGAACAAAAAAATATATTATTGTATTGTTTTTTTAAAACATTAAAAGAACAAAAAAAAAAATTAGTACATGGCATAAAAATATTTCTTCAGGTCTTTGTTTACTACATGGCAGAACAATAATTCTGCCAGCTTTGGAATAGTACATGGCAGAACAAATAAAATTATGCAGGCATTGGTTTAGCAATATTACGTACCGTAATGTCACCAGAAGCCTTTCCTCCGGAGGAATCACACGACGGAGCTGTGTGTCCTGTCTCCGGATGAATTCTTGGACACGAGCAAGCAAATCCCTGAAGGTTTCTTGGGACATCCGGGTATAGTCACTAAATTTCTCCGGGTTTGCCTGGAGCTCACTATAGAGGGTGTGGTACGCTCCACGGCTTTCCCGGAGTTCAGCTATCGGATGTACCCAAAAACGCCGCCGCTGCTGTCTTCGCTGTCTCTCTCTCTACATTTCTTGATGGCAAGCAACTGCATAAGCCTGAGCCATCGCGATGTCCAGATCCAAGTTAAAGTGAAAACTCTTCCAGCGCAGATCCATGTTCACAAAGGAAAATGCAAGCAAATGTGAAGGATTCGGCAGTAAACAGGCTCTATGTAAAGATTTCCCATAATACATGCCCACTGGTGTCCCATTGGTGGAGTCTGTTGCAAGAATTTTTCAAGGATTTTCCTCCTGTGAAATGTGACACGTAGACAACCCATGCGCCGAAAAAAACGCAAACGAATGCAAAACCACTTGAAATCGCATACAAACGCTGTGTTTTTTGGTTGTAATGCGCACGCTGATGCGACAAAATATTGCAGCGTTTACAAGCGTTTGCACACGTTTTTTCAGTGCGCTTGATGTGCGCTCGAAACGCAGCGCAAAAAGGCGCAAGTGTGAAAGTAGCCTTAGTCAGATCCTGAGTCACCAGCGTCAAATTCGCCACCTGGTCACAAAGCGTGTGAACAGGATCCATACTGGCGGAAAAGAAAAACGTATTGGCCAGATGTAATGTGACTTCTCACGACAGTCACTTTTCATGGACAAGCCGTGAGTCAGAATAGTCAAGGAGTCCAAGGCCAGAAGCCAGGAGAGTATGTCCTAAACAGAAGGAAGGGACAATAGCGTGGTCAGGTATTGTTCCGAAGTCAGAAAACCAGGAGGATTACGGATCAGAGCAGAAGGGGTTAAACAAACAGATGGTCAGAACAAAGTCGAAGGTCTGGCAACAAAAGATCAAGAATACAGAACTCAAGACACAGGGAGCACAAACCTCACTAGCTGAATGTAGGTCTGGCAGAGGCCTGTGAGAAACAGCTCAGTTAAGCAGCATGGCAATCACCTGGGATAATGAACACTTGGAGACAGCCGACGCCTCCCAATCTCAAATTGGATAGTAGACCTGTCAATCAACTCACCGACAGCTCAGCATGCCCCTGTATCAGTTAGTATAGCTGAGCTATCAATCAAAGTACTGAGAGCTTCAGCATGCACCTGTACCAGATTGGACGGCCGAGCTGTCAGTAACTGCATCCCAGACACTCTGAGGGCGGAACCGTGACAGATGCCCTATATCCCAAACAGGATTTTAAATTTATCCCATTTCTCTCTCAGTTGGTGGGCTACATGGAACTCTGGAATGTAGTTGTCAAAGAAGGACAGTTTAGGTTAGCTCCCTCAAATGGATGTTTGAGCATCTCGCTCTTTGTCAATACTGTCCATCCTTTGTCCTAACAAAATTATCCATAGTAACAGGAGTCAAGTTTTATGTAACGGGCTGGGTGGTGGAACCACTGTGCCAAAGAACATGGAAGGCCTGGAGAGGCGTGAGTAGGAGCCTCACCCAATACAACCACGGACACACAGCAGCTAACGACACCACAGTCAATGGAGAGACAAGGGAGGTGATCCAGGTGCTACTCCAGGACTGACCTTGGGTAGATAAAGAGGAAGGGTGCACGTTATAAGCACAAAGCCTGGAGGCCTGCTAGGAGGGTGTGCACCCCAGGCAGCAGCAGACTCGGAAGGGGCAGGACAGGAGCCTTGGCGGTGAGTACACTGATGTGTCTGCAGGGAGAGAGGGGACTGCAGGCAGAGACGCAGGTGCTAGAGTACCCCCCACCTTAAGCCCCCCCTCTTCTTCAAGCTTGTCAGAAATTTCTCCAGGAGGAAAGGGGCATGGATGTTCTCCCTGGGCTCCCAGGAACTCTCCTCAGGACCAAACCCCTTCCAATCCACAAGAAAGAAGGTCTTCACTCGTACCTTCTTGGTGGCCAAAATGTTCTCTACCTCAAAAACATCCTCAGCGCTGACAGCTGTCGGAGTGGCAACAGGAACCTTGAAGAAAAAATTGAGGACAACAGGTTTGAGAAGAGACACATGGAAGGAATTGGGGAATTCGCAAAGGAGGCAGGGAGTTTGAGTTTGTAGGCCACTGATTGATCCGTTTCAACACCTCGAAGGGACCAATGAAGCAAGGACCCAATTTATAGAATGATATCTTGAGGCGGATCTAATTAGATGATAGCCAGACCTTATTGCCAGGATGAAACAGAGGTGAATACAGATGTCTCATATCCGCGTGTCTTTTCATCCGTTCATAGGATTTTACCAAAGACGCTTTGGTGTTCTTCCAGATCTCAGAAAAGTTCCTGACGAGGGAATCGGCAGTTCAAATATCGGAGGTGACAGTCACATGGAATGGCACTTTGGGGTCTTGACCATAGACCACAAAAAAACGGAGATTTGGCTGAAGACTCGCTCACGTGGTTATTGTAAGAGAATTCGGCCCAAAGCAAGAGTTCAGCCCAGTCACTGTGATGAGATTTGACAAAATGCCGGAGAAAATTAGTCAGGGTCTGATTGACTCATTACACTTGGCCATTGGACTGAGGATGGCAAGAAGATGAGAAATCTAAAGTAAAATGCAGTAGCTAACAGGTGGCCCTCCAGAAACGAAAGGTAAATTGGACACCTCTATCGGAGACTATGTGAAGCGGTTGACCATGGAGACGAAAAATCTGAAGAATAAATTTTTTTGCCAGTGCTGGCGCAGATGGAAGACCAGATAGCGGGATGAAATGAGCCATATTAGAAAAACGATCCACCACCACCAAGATGACGGTACATCCAGCAGAGTCTTGTTTCGAGCACATAAAGGACAAGCAGAAAAGAAATTCGCAACATCTTTGTGCAGAGTTGGCCACCAATAGTGTCGAGTGATAAGAAGAGTAGTCTTCTTCTGTCCGGCGTGGCCTGCCACCTTAGAAGAATGTCCCCAGAGAAGAACCCTTTTCCTGTCAGGTTCAGCCACATAAGTCTTACCAGAGGGTAGGCGAGATAAATCTAGCAGAGAACCTGTGATTATTTTGGAGGGCTCGATGATATGATGATATATTTAAGCTCCTTCTCCTGGTCGGAGGCCTGGAAGGACCTGGAGAGAGCGTTCGCCTTAACGTTTTTATCAGCTGGCGAAAAGTGGAGTGTGAAGTTGAAGCGAGCGAATAACAAAGACCACCTAGCTTAGCGGGGGTTAAGCCGATGAGCAGACTGCAGATAAGCCAGATTCTTGTGGTCAGTATAAATTAACACAGGATGCAATGCTCCCTCCAGCAAGTACCGCCACTCCTCCAGAGCCAGCTTGATCACGGCAGTTCTCTATTGCCAATAGAGTAATTATGTTCTGGTGCCGAGAAGAGTTTAGAGAAAAAGCCGCAGGACACCATGCGACCGGATGAAGACTTCTGAGTGATGATGGCTCCTGCCCCTTGGAAGATGCATCCACCTCCAGGAAGAACTGTTATGATTTGGGCGATGCAGCACCGGAGCCAACCAGAATGTCTGCTCGAGACATACAAAGGCGTCTTCTGCTTGAGGAGTCCATTCCTTAGGATTGTCTGCTTTGTGGGTCAAGGCAGAAATAGAAGCAGTCCAGGAAGAAAAATGCTAAATAAATTGGTGTGAATACTTTTCCGTCCAATTATGACAAGAGCATTCTTAAGGTGATACCTTTATTGGCTAACCAGAAAATTATATGTTCGCTAGCTTTCAGAGCACAGTGGCTCCTTCTTCAGGCAAGATTACATTTGAAATAATAAGAAAGACACATCAGATGCTTACTATAGTAGGAAATTTGTTCAAGACCTGGGAGGTGTGATGCCTTCAAAGGAAATCGAATTAGCATTATCTTACAAATGGAGAGCTGGTGGGAATGTGTTACTATCTGGAGTCCTTCTGGTGAAGGTGTGAACTGTGTCTATGTAGTGAACCATATAACCAGGTGTTAAGTTGAGTCCTAGTGTCAAAGTATTGAACATCCTAATAAGTTTGAATTCCCATATTTTTCTCTCCCTGTCATCCTTAAAATGACCTTTTAGTATTAAGACTTTTAAGTCTGTCATACAATGTCCAGTTCCAGAGAAATGTTTTCCCACAGGCGTGTCCATTTCATTCCTGATCGTATGTCTGTGTAGATTCATCCTTGTTTGTAGTTTTTGCATGGTTTCCCCAATATAGATAGCTCCAGGGCACCTTGTGCATTGTATCATGTACACCACATTGGAGGACGTACATGAAAAGGAACCCATGACCTTATAGTCCTGATTTGTGTTTGGTACACGGACTGTATTTGTTGGTAATATGTGGGTACAAGTTTTGCATTTTTTGTTGTTACATGGGAATGTGCCAGTCACTGATGGGTACAGTCCGTGTACCAAACACAAATCAGGACTATAAGGTCATGGGTTCCTTTTCATGTACGTCCTCCAATGTGGTGTACATGATACAATGCACAAGGTGCCCTGGAGCTATCTATATTGGGGAAACCATGCAAAAACTACAAACAAGGATACAGAAACGATGTACCCCAGAAATGGAAGGGAGGACTGTTCAAAGATTAACTTTTCATATTTGGCATACAGATGGTTAGTTCTTAACCTTAGTAGAACCTGGCGAATGTCCCTCCAGTGTGTTAGCAGATCAGGAGAGAATACCAAGATGTCATCCAGGTATACTACCACACACGTATAGAGCAGGTCACGGAAGATGTCGTTCACCAGTTCTTGGAAGACGGATGGAGCATTACAGAGTCCAGCGGCATAACGAGATACTCATAATGGCCATCGCCGGTGTTGAAAGCTGTCTTCCACACGTCTCTCTGGCGAATTCAAACCAGGTTGTATGCCCCTCGAAGATCAAGCTTCGTGAAGACTCTGGAACCCTTCAGGCGATTAAACATCTCAGAGATCAGGGGTAGGGGGTACTTATTTTTTACCGTGATTTGGTTAAGGCTCCTGTAGTCAATGCAGGGTCGCAGAGAGCCGTTCTTCTTCTACACAAAGAGAAACCCAGCTCCTGCCGGAGATGAGGATTTCCGGATATGAGGATTTCCGGATAAATCCCTTAGCGAGGGTTTCTTCTATATACTCTGACAAAGCGCGAGTCTTGGCCTGGGATGGGGGTAGATTCGGCCTTGTGGAGGTGAGGTACCCGGCAGGAAGTCAATCGGGCAGTCATATGGCCTAAGAGGTGGCAAGGTCTCAGCCTCCTTGTCGGCAGGCCAGGCAAATTAACAGGATAAGTAGGAGACAGGACGAACGGGATTAAGGCACATTTTGTAACATCCAGACCCCCAACGGAGCACTTCTCCAGACCTCCAGTCCAGAACAGGTTTGTGTTTTTGCAGCCACGGGATACCTAGAAGTAGAGGATAAGAGAGACCAGACAGCACATGAAGAGAAATCTTCTCTGAATCCTGCATCCCCACCTGAAGATCCAAGGGCTCCGTAATGAACTGGATGCTCTCAGGAAGAGGCTTTCCTGTCAGGCACACCGCACTGCACTTGCTCACTGAGCCAGTGCGTGTGTCCTGAGTGAACAAACTGTGCCCAAAGATACCTGTATAGCAGAGCCGCAGCAGGGAAGACGTGTGTTTCTGTGGAACAGGACCTTCCGCAGCATGTGACTGCCAAGGGGCGGAGCCAGCCACACATCTCTCAGAGGCAGCAGTAGCAGATAGAGACTGCTTCAGGCCGGAGGACCTGCAATCACCTGACTGCCTAGGGGCGTGGCCTAAGCTCCAGAGACCTATGAGGTAAAGGAAAACTCCGAGAAGGGTAACTACGAAATAAAGTTACCAAGGGGCATAGACAGAATGGATAGTCAGGATAGCCAGGTCATACACAGAGGGAGCAACGCAGTACAAAAGGAGCAGGCAGAGAATAACCAGAACACAGCCAAGGAATCATACACAGAGGGAGCAACGCAGTACAAAAGGGACAGGCAAAACTCGTAACAGGGACACAGCCAAATCAGAACCAGACAGACAAAACGTAGCACAGGCACAACGCACTGGCACAAGCACAGGGTCAGACACACTCAGCCAAAGGTCAGAGTATAAACGACAAAGACTGACTTCACAGTGAGGCTATAAAAAGCCTCCCAGGACCCAGAAAGAGGCCAACCAAGTTAACCCCGCGACTACCTGATCCAAGAACCCAGTAAACCATGACAGTACCCCCTTCTTAATGGGGGGCCTCTGGACCTCCAGGTTTCCCAGGATTCTGAGCATGGAATGCCCGAACCAGACGGTCAGCGTGTACCGATCTGGCCGGCACCCAAGACCGGTCCTCTGGACCGTACCCCCTCCAATGCACCAGGTACTGTAAGGACCCCCGAGACCGCCGGGAGTCTACAATATGTTGTACCTCAAATTCCATGTGCCCATCAACCAAGACTGGGGAGGGAACAGCAGCTGGTTCTTCTACTACCGATCCCAAGGGTTTTAGCAAGGATCTATGGAATACGTTATGGAGTTTCAAAGCGGGGGGAAAGGCGAAGACGATACACCACAGGGTTAATTACCTCAATGATCTCATAGGGACCTATGAACTTGGGCCCCAGTTTGGCGGAGGGCAGACGAAGACTTATGTTTCGCGTGGAGAGCCACACCTTGTCCCCACACTGCAACACCTGAGCAGGGTTCCTTTTTTTTATCTGCAAAACGCTTATAAGTCTCCTGAGCCCTGAACATATTTAACCAAACTTTTGACCACAGATCCCTGATTCGGTTAACACAGTCCTCAGCTCCTGGACAGCCCGAATCTAAACGTGAGAATTCACCAAAATGAGGGTTCAAACCATAATTAATAAAAAACGGTGACCTACCGGTAGATTGATTGGTATGGTTGTTGAAGGCGAACTCCGCTAACGGTAGGGCATCACACCAGTCGCTTTGCAGAGTAGAAATCAAACATCGAAGAATTTGTTCAAGCGACTGGTTGGTGCGCTCCGTCTGCCCGTTACTCTCTGGGTGGTAGGCTGAGGAAAAGGACAAAGATATCCCCAACCTTTTGCAAAAAGCCAGCCAAAACTTGGCCACAAATTGTGCCCCTCTGTCAGATACAATATTCATAGGTACCCCATGTAACCGTACAATCTGTGCGAGGAAATGCTTAGCGAGAGTCTCTGCAGAAGGTAGACTTGCCATAGGTACAAAATGCGCTAACTTAGAAAACCTGTCCACAACTACCCAGATAACCATGTTACCCCGAGAAGAAGGAAGGTTGGTAATGAAGTCCATGGACAAGTGGGTCCATGGCCTTCCTGGAATTGGCAAAGGCACCAATTCCCCGGCCGGCCGGCAATGAGAGCTCTTAGAACGAGCGCATACCCCACACGCAGCGACATGCTTCTTAATATCTGAAGCCATCAAAGGCCACCAAAAAACTCTAGCCACTGCCTCTCGTGTGGCAGAAATGCCTGGGTGAGCACTCAGTTTTGAATCATGAAACTCCCGCAGGAGCCTGGTGCGTAACTGCTGAGGAACAAACAATTTCTTTTCGGGTTTGGACCTTGGAGCTAAAGATTGAGCCCCCACAATTCCGACGACACTTCAGCTATAACGACATTGGGTTGAAGAATGGGGGACGGCGGGTCAGGGGCGGAAAGCGGCTCAAAACTACGTGATAAAGCATCAGCTTTCACGTTTTTAGACCCTGGGCGAAAAGTTATAGAAAATTGAAATCTGGAAAAAAAAAGTGAAGAACGGGCCTGCCTAGGAGTCAGTCTTTTAGCAGATTTGATATACTCTAGGTTTTTGTGGTCGGTGATGACTGTGATGGGGTGAGCTGCCCCCTCCAATAAATGCCTCCATTCCTCGAACGCCAATTTGATTGCTAAGAGTTCTCTATTACCAACGTCATAATTTCTCTCAGCCTGAGAAAATTTTTTAGAGAAATAGGCACAAGGTTTGAGGTTAGTCAGAGAAGTAGGTCCCTGTGACAACACTGCCCCCACCCCAACCTCCGAAGCATCAACTTCAACATCAAACGGCTTGGATGAGTCAGGTTGAACCAGAACAGGAGCGGATGTGAAACAATTTTTCAAAGTTAAAAAAGATTGTTTGGCCGACGGGGACCAGTTCCTAACATCTGCCCCTTTACGTGTGAGATCCGTGAGGGGTTTCACAATCTGAGAAAAACCCTTGATAAACCTGCGATAGTAATTCGCGAATCCCAAGAAGGCTAAGAAGCGCTGGAGTCCTCTAAGGTCCCGAGGCTGGACCCACTCCATAATGGCTTGCACCTTCTTGGGATCCATACAAAACCCCTGTGGAGAGATTAAGAGACCAAAAAATGATAGCTCCTGAACAAAGAAAGAACATTTCTCCAGCTTAACAAATAATTGATTTTCCCTGAGTCTTTGAAACACAGTTTTAACATGTGATAAATGAGAATGTCTGTCAGAGGAATATATCAGTATATCATCCAAGTAGATCACAACAAAACGGCCAATGATGTCCGAAAAAACTACATTAATGAAATTTTGAAACACAGCTGGAGCATTGGTGAGACCGAAAGGCATGACGAGATTCTCAAATAACCCCTCAGTAGTAAGAAAAGCAGTTTTCCACTCATCCCCTTCCCGTACTTTATCAAATTATAAGCCCCCCTAAGGTCCAATTTTGAAAACCACTTGGCCCCAGAGAGCTGGTTACAGAAATCAGGAATCAGAGGCAGGGGGTATGTATTCCTGACTGTGATTTTATTAAGTTCTCGAAAGTCGAGGCAGGGACGTAGACCGCCATCCTTCTTTTTAACAAAGAAGAACCCCACAGCTACGGGGCCTTATATGCCCTTTGCGAAGACTTTCAGCGATATATTGCTTCATAGCCAGGCGCTCCGGGCCTGACAAATTAAACAGACGAGCCTTGGGCAATTTGGCTCCCGGGACAAGATCAATAGCACAGTCAAATGATCTATGCGGGGGCAGAGCCTCAGCCTCACTTTCAGAGAACACGTCCTCAAAGTCTTTCAGGTACTCCGGAATACCCTCCAGACCAACAGAAGACACTGAGACAGGTTTTGCAAGTTTCATACAATAAACAGGTTTATGGCAACAGTCGACACATTGGGATCCCCATTTAATAATCTCCCCTGATTCCCAGTCAATCACCGGGTTGTGGCGTTGAAGCCATGGCATACCCAGCACTAGCCCTGTGGGCAAATTGTCCATGACAAAACATTCCATGTCTTCCTTGTGGGAAGAACCGACCTGCAAAGAAAACCTTTTGGAAGCATAAAGAATCCCTGTTCGGGTAAGAGGGGAAGAGTCGATAGCAACAATTTTAAGGGGTGTCTCCAGCCTGACTGTCCCTATCTTATGTTGGGAGACGACACAGGAACTGATCAGATTGAGAGATGAACCACTGTCCACCAATGCTGTCGAGCAAAAACGATAGTTGTCTACCAATAGTTCCACCTTTAATACGACTTTAGAACATGAGGAAAATTGTTGTGAATGTGTTAGAAATGAATTCTGAGCAGAAGCTCCCTCTGGTGGTTACAAACAGTACTAAACCATTCAATGAAGATTGTAATTAGTAGAGTTGGTATTTTTTTAGGGTTTTTTGGATTGCAGTAAGTGTCTTTCCTATCCTTTTCTTTCTAGGAAGATTGGGCCCCAACGTTTGCTCATACTATTTTCTGTCTGTGTCTGTATTTCCTCTTGTCTAACCTCCATTACATGTTTGGGGGCTTCCTATGTTCTTTGGGGATCTGCTCCGGGGCAGATAGCTTTCCTCTTTCAATCTTTAGGTGTAGTTAACCTCTCAGGCTGTGACGAGGCGTCTAGGACCAACGTAGGAACGCTCCACGGCTGCCTTTAGTTGTGGTGGTTAGTCAGGGTACTGCAATCCAGTAGATTCCAACCTCTCTGGTGTATTGCCGTTCTTGCCTGCTCTCCTCAGCTACCAAATCATAACAGAAAATAGTACCTGAAGGTCTGGGCAGCCTCCTCGACAGCTACCCAGACCTAGTAGTTTTCTGCCGTCTTAGATGACGGACAGGAGGGGCAATCTTTTCTCCAATGTCTGGACTCTCCACAATAGAAACAGAGTTTTTTCTCCCGGCGATGTCTTCTCTCCTTCTCTTTTAGCGACGTGGTGCCAATGTCCATGACCTCAGTAGTGGCTCCAGTCTCTTTGCTGCCAGCAAACAGTGAGGTTTCACACTGCATGATACCCCTGGCGCGTAGCCTGCGGTCCATTCGTACGGCCTGGGTTATGGCGTCCTCCAAAGTATCAGGTGGAGGATGAAGGGCCAGGACGTCCTGGAGGCATTCAGACAGGCCTCTGCGGAATAGCCCTCGAAGGGCTGCATCATTCCAGGAGACCTCCGCTTCCCAACGTCGGAACTCCGAACAGAACCACTCGGCTGAATGTTTACCCTGACGAACACTCATTACCATGTCCTCAGCCATACGGACCCTGTCAGGCTCATCATAGATGCGGCCCAGGGCATGAAAAAACATATCAACAGTCATCCTCTCAGGAGCAGAAGGAGAGAGAGAAAAAGCCCAGGCTTGTGGGGCCCCCCGAAGTAGGGACATAATGACCCCCACCCTCTGGAACTCATCCCCAGAAGAGCGAGGCCTCAGGGAGAAAAAAAGTTTACACCCCTCCCTGAAGGCTCTGAACTCATTTTTATCCCCTGAGAAGTAGTCGGGCAGTTTAACTGGAGATTCAGGAGATACTAACGATACATCCCGGCCACCAGTACCCAGAGACCCCGCAGCGACAGCCCCCTGTACGGTATCCACCAGCTGCTGCTGGGTCTGAGCCATCATGCGCTGCTCAACATTCAACTCCTGGAACCTTTGCGTCAGATGTTTCACCTGACCTGCTAATACCTGCATGGGATCCATGGGGATAACACTCCTAAATTTCCCCCTCGGAAAAAAAAATGTAACGGTCGTTTATAATGTCAGGCACACCACACTGCACTTGATCACTGAGCCAGTGCGTGTGTCCTGAGTGAACAAACTGTGCCCAAAGATACCTGTATAGCAGAGCCGCAGCAGGGAAGACGTGTGTTTCTGTGGAACAGGACCTTCCGCAGCATGTGACTGCCAAGGGGCGGAGCCAGCCACACGTCTCTCAGAGGCAGCAGTAGCAGATAGAGACTGCTTCAGGCCGGAGGACCTGCAATCACCTGACTGCCTAGGGGCGTGGCCTAAGCTCCAGAGACCTATGAGGTAAAAGAAAACTCCTAGAAGGGTAACTACGAAATAAAGTTACCAAGGGGCATAGACAGAATGGATAGTCAGGATAGCCAGGTCATACACAGAGGGAGCAACGCAGTACAAAAGGAGCAGGCAGAGAATAACCAGAACACAGCCAAGGAATCATACACAGAGGGAGCAACGCAGTACAAAAGGGACAGGCAAAACTCGTAACAGGGACACAGCCAAATCAGAACCAGACAGACAAAACATAGCACAGGCACAACGCACTGGCACAAACACAGGGTCAGACACACTCAGCCAAAGGTCAGAGTATAAACGACAAAGACTGACTTCACAGTGAGGCTATAAAAAGCCTCCCAGGACCCAGAAAGAGGCCAACCAAGTTAACCCCGCGACTACCTGATCCAAGAACCAGTAAACCATGACATTTCCATCCACTAAAGAAATCATCAATGGATCCGGAAGACGTAGGACCGGAATCTAATACCACTCGACCACAGCCTGTTGAACAAAGTTACCCATGGAGCCGGAGTCCAGGTGGGCCAATTCATCAAAAGTCTCTTTGCCACAGGAGACAGATACAGTCAGGGTCAACGATGGAGAGGTAGAAGTCTTGCCCAGGATAGCCTCTCCAACCGACCCTTGGCACTGGCATTTTCCGGTCTCTCGGGGCAGGACTGAATAAGGTGTTCGGAGCTGCTGCAGTAGAAGCATGTCCCTTCGGCCTGACGAACCTCTTGGCGGCACTTGGATAGTGTCATGGTTTGCTGTTTTTTTGGATTTTGTGGTAAGGGTTAACCTGGATGGCCTCTTTTAGGATTCATGTGAGGCTTCTTATAGCCTCATTGTGGAGCCATCCTTTTTCGTTTATACTCTGACCCTTGGCTGCGTGTGTCTGACCCTGGTGTGACTGTGCTCTGTGCCTGTGCGATTGTCTGTTCATCTGGTTTTGATCTGGTTCCGTCCCCGTTGTGTTTCCTGCCTGCCCTTTCCATACCTTTATTGCCCGGTCTGGTTATTCGATCTTTTGCTACGTCCTGACTATTCTTTGATTGCCCCCTGTGCACTGCACCGCCCTCTCCGTGCATGAACTAGGCTTGTCTGACTCTGTATAGCTTTTTCACGCCGTCGCGTGCCTCTGCGGCTGCCGGCTCGCAGCTCCCAGTGGTTCTTTGCGGTGGCTCCGACCCTCCTGCTGATGGGCGGTCACGTGCCGCAGGTCCTGCCGGAGTTCATCGCTCCCCAGCGCCTCTGGTCACCACACGCTGCCTCGGCCCCTAGTAGCTGCTGGTGAGTTGTACCAGCACTTAGCTGCAACCATATCCCTGACATTGTCCTTGATCAGCCGCTGGTTAGTTGTCAGTGGATACCCCTTGACATTATAAACGACCTTTACAGTTTTTTCCAAGGGAGAGGGGAGTACCTTTCCTAAGGGAGGGAGAGTTAGCTTCATGGATCCGATGCAGGTGTTATCGGATCAGGTAAAACACCTGACGCAAATGTTCCAGAAATTAAACGTTGAGCAGCGCACGATGGCCTATACTGGTTGATACCGTACAGGGGGCTGTCGCCGCGGGGGCTCTGGGTACTGGAGGTAGGGATGTGTCATTGGTGTACCCCGAATCTCCGGTAAAACTGCCCGACCCCTTCTCAGGGGACAAAAAAGAGTTCAAAGCCTTCAGGGAGGGGTGTAAACTTTTTTTCTCCCTGAGGCCTCGTTCTTCTGGGGATGGGTTTCAGAGGGTGGGTGTCATTATATCATTACTTAGGGGCGCTTCACAAGCTTCAGCTTTTGCTCTTTCCCCCTCGGCTCCTGAGAGGATGACTGTTGATGCCTTTTTTGAAGCTCTGGGTCGCATTTATGATGAACCAGACAGAATTCGTTTGGCTGAGGACATGGTAATGAATGTGTGTCAAGGGAAACATTCAGCTGAGTGGTTCTGTTTGGAGTTCAGACGTTGGGCAGCGGAGGTCTCCTGGAATGATGCCGCACTTCAGGCTTATTCCGCAGAGGCTTGTTCGAACGCCTCCAGGATGCTCTGGCCATTCATCCTCCACCTGACACTTTGGAGGACGCCATGACCCAAGCAGTACGCATGGACCACAGGCTACGTGCTTGGGGTGTCATGCAGTGTGAAACATCACTGTTCTCCAGCAGCAAAGAGACTGGTGTCGCACCTGTGTCCATGTAGATTGGCGTCACCTCACTTAAAGAAAAGGAGAGAAAACGTCGCCACGAGAAGCAACTCCGTTTTTATTGCGGAGAGCGGGACATTGGAGGAGGGATTGCCCTTCGTGTCCGTCATCCTCCAAGGTGACGGGAAACGACTAGGTCTGGGTAGTGGTCGAGGAGGCTGCCCAGACTTTCATGTACTTATATCCTCATGTCCTAAAGTCTTGCTAAAGGTTGAACTGTTGGTAGACAATTGTCGTTTTTTCTCTACATCATTGGTGGACAGTGGGTCATCCTTCAACCTGGTCAGTTCCTGTGTCGTTTCCCAACACAAGATAGGGAAAGTCAGGCTTGAGACCCCACTAAAAATCATGGCCATCGACTCGTCCCCTCTCACCCGAAAGGGGATTCTTTACGTTTCCGAAATGTTTGCTTTACAAATTGGTTCTTCCCATGAGGAGATGAAATGTTTTGTTATGGACAATCTGCCCGCAGGGCTTGTGCTGGGCATGCCGTGGCTGCAACGCCACAATTCGGTTACTGACTGGGAGACGGGGGAGATTGTCAAATGGGGTTCCAAACGTATCAATTCCTGCTGTAAATCTGTTTTTTTGTGTGAAATCTGCAAAACATGTCTCTGTGTCTTGTTAGTCTGGAGGGTATTCCGGAGTGCCTAAAGGACTTTGAGGATGTATTTTCTGAAATTGAGGCTGAGGCATTACCTCCGCATAGGCCACTCGATTGCGCTATCGATCTTGTTCCTGGAGCCAAATTGCCCAAGGCTCGTTTATTTAATTTGTCGGGTCCAGAACGCCTAGCAGCGAAGGAATATATTGCTGAGAGCCTTCATAAGGGGCATATACGACCTTCAGTTTCCCCGGTAGCCGCTGGGTTTTTCTTCGTTAAAAAGAAAGATGGCGGCCTACGCCCCTGCCTCGACTTTCAAGAAATGAACAAGATCACTATCAGAAACACATACCCCCTGCCTCTGATTCCAGATCTCTGTAATCAGCTCTCTGGGGCCAAATGGTTTTCGAAATTGGACTCTAAGGGGGGCTTATAATTTGATAAGAATACGGGAGGGGGATGAGTGGAAAACAGCTTTTCTTACGTCAAAAGGGTTATTTGAGAATTTAGTAATGCCATTTGGTCTCACCAATGCACCTGTTTTCCAAAATTTTATCAATGTGGTCTTTGCAGACCTCATTGGCCGCTTTGTGGTAATTTACCAGGATGATATCCTGCTATACTCTGCTGACAGACATTCTCATTTATTTCATGTGAAAACTTTGCTCCAAAGACTCAGAACCAATTGTTCGTCAAGCTCGAGAAGTGTTCATTTTTTATACAGGAGTTGTCATTTTTGGGGCTCGTAATCTCACCACAGGGTTTCCAATAGTGGAGTGGGTCCAGCCACGGGATCTTAAGGGACTCCAGTGCTTCTTGGCATTCGCAAACTACTATCGCAAGTTTATCAAAGGTTTTTCACAGATAATTAAGCCCCTCACGGATCTCACTTGTAAAGGGGCAGATGTCAGGAACTGGTCCCCTTTAGCTAAGCAATCTTTTCAAACATTGAAAAACTGCTTCACTTCTGCCCCTGTTCTAGTTCAACCTGACTCATCAAAGCCATTTGTGGTCGAAGTAGATGCTTCGAAGGTGGGGGTAGGGGCAGTGTTGTCACAGGGACCTGCTACTCTGACTAATCTCAAGCCTTGTGCCTATTTTTCTAAAAAGTTTTCTCCGGCTGAGTGAAATTATGACGTAGGCAATAGAGAGCTTCTGGCAGTCAAGTTGGCATTCGAAGAATAGAGGCATTTTTTGGAGGGGGCGGTTCATCCTATCACGGTCATCACTGACCATAAAAATTTAGAATATATTGAATCTGCCAAAAGACTGACCCCCAGGCAGGCCCATTGGTCACTTTTTTTTCCAGATTTCAGTTTTCCATCCCTTTTCGTCCAGGGTCTAAAAACGTGAAGGCGGATGCTTTGTCACGTAGGTTTCAACCGATGTCTGCCCCAGAACCGCCGTCCTCCATTCTTCAACCCGGTGTGGTTATAGCTGAAGTGTCATCAGAATTGGAGCGGGAGATTGTGGGGGCTCAATCTTTAGCGCCAAGGTCCAAACCTGAAGGCAAATGGTTTGTTCCAGAGTATTTTCGCACTAAGCTCCTGCGGGAGTTCCATGATTCGTAACTAAGTGCTCACCCAGGAATTTCAGCCACGCGAGAAGCTGTGGCAAGAGTCTTTTGGTGGCCTTTAATGGTTTCGGATTATTAAGAAATATGTTGCTGCATGTGGGGTATGTGTCCATTCGAAGAGCTCTCATTGCTGCCCAGCGGGGGAATTGGTGCCCTTGTCAATTCCAGGGAGACCGTGGACTCATTTGTCCATGGACTTCATTACCAATCTTCCTTCATCCCGAGGTAACACTGTGATTTGGGTTATTGTAGACAGGTTTTCTAAGTTAGCACATTTTGTACCTACGGCGAGTTTACCATCAGCAGAGACTCTCTCTAGGCATTTCCTCTCACAGGTTGTAGGCTTACACGGGGTACCTATGAATATGGTTTCGGATAGGGGGGCACAATTTGTGGCTAAGTTTTGGTGGGCTTTTTGTAAGAGGTTGGGGATATCTTTGTCTTTCTCCTCAGCTTACCATCCTGAAAGCAACGGGCAAACTGAGTTAACCAACCAGTCACTTGAACAGATTCTTCGATGTTTGACCGCTGCCTTGCAAAGCGACTGGTGTGATGCCTTGCCGTTAGCGGAGTTCGCCTTCAACAATTGAGTGAATCAATCTATCGGTAGGTCCCCATTTTTTTCATTAATTATGAGTTGAACCCTCATTTTAGCGAATTCTCGCAGTGGGATTCTGGCTGTCGGGGGCTGAGGACTGTGTCAACCGAATCAGGGATCTATGGTAAGAAGTTCGACTAAATATTTCAAAGGCTCAGGGGAAATATAAGTATTTTGCAGATAAAAAGAGGAATTCAGTTTTAAGATGACAGGAACCACAGGTGCAAACAGGACAGTCTGACGGAGAGATGAGCACTGGTGGGTGCAGCTGGTTCTGCTGCTGTTGAGGTGAGCACTGGCGGGTGCAGCTGGCTCTGAAGCCGTTGAGGTGAGCACTGGCGGGTGTAGCTGGCTCTGCTGCCGTTGAGGGCACACTGGTAGGTGCAGCTGGCTCTGCTGCCAATGAGGTTAGCACTGGCGGGTGCAGCTGGCTCTGCTGCCATTAAGATGAGCACTGGCGTGTGCAGCAGACTAGGACACAAGTACAGGGACCTGAGAACTGACAAGTGTGTTAGGAACAAACTCACAACATTGCACAGGCACCTCCATGTTGGAGGAGGCGGTTTAAACAGAAAGAGACCTCCAGCAATTGGCTGGGGACACTTTAGAGGAACACGCGTGGCCCCTTTAAGAAAGAGGAAGGGTGCGTGCGCGCTCTAAGTACAGATCCTGGATACCTGCTAGGAGTGCATGCTCCCCGGGCAGCAGCAGACCTGGAAGGGGCAGGACAGGAGCCTTGGTGGCGAGTACGCTGATGCCTCTGCAGGGAGAGAGGGACTGCTGGCAGAGATGCGAGTGCTACATTTTATGAGTGCTATCGTGCCAGTAATATTAGTGTCCCAAAACTTTTGCATTGATCCTTGCCCTCAGCTGGCATAAACTATACATACTATATACTGTGACAGAGTCACTGGTGAAATGGAGAGGAGATACATGTCACTGAGCTTGATGGCATCAGTGATATAAAACCAGAGTAGTTTCCTCCAACACACTACTTGTTGAGAGAATGAAATGAGAGCTATGTGATGGGGCTGATTTAGTGGACCACCATAGAGTGGGTGGGAGGAGGACCACCATATCTCCACCTGCAGTGTCCTGACAGGACCTGTGTGATGTCGAGATCATGGGATCAATCACATGATGGAGGAGTCACATGGTCTGGGCTTAAATGGCTGACTGCCAGAGCTTTCAGTGCTCAGTGTGGGCCTGGAGAGAGAGCACTCCAGGAAGGTGTGTGCTAAATCTGAACCTTGGGCATTGCTGCCTGTGAGCAGTCTGATCCCTGCTAGGAAAAGAACTGTTTTTCTTCTGTCTCTTTGTTTTGCCGTTTTGCCCAGAGGGCTGTGTTTATGTTCCCAAGCTTGGTTTATGCTGTCTACAATAAACCAAGCCTTTTATTAAAGAGACAGTGTTCCGGTTTTACCTCTGTGTCTCTCTGTAAACTATACTACCGTATATACTCGAGTATAAGCCAAGATTTTCAGCCCATTTTTTAGGGCTGAAAGTGCCCCTCTCGGCTTATACTCGAGTCATATAACAGGAGGTCGGCGGGGGAGGGGGAAGTGCAGCTGTCCTATATACTCACCCCCTCCTGGCGCGGTCTTTGTAGCCCCTGCTCTTCTCCCACGGTCTCCGGCGCCTGTGTTCAGCGGTCAGTGGTACCGCTCATTAAAGTCATGAATATGCACATATTCATGACTTTAATGAGCGGTACCACATGACCGCTGAAGTTAGGCATAGCTGCAGGAGACCGTGGGAGAAGAGCAGGGGCTGCAGAGACCGCGCTAGGAGGGGGTGAGTATATGCAATATTCACCTGTCCCCGGTCCACCGCTGCGCGCCGCTGTGTCCTCGCGTCCTAGCTGTGAATGTTCAGGTCAGAGGGCGCGATGACGTAGTTAGTGCGCGATGACGAAGTTAGTGCGCGCTGCGCGCTCTGCCTGAGCATTTACTGCCGGAGGACCCGGAAGACAGCGGCGTGCAGCGGTGGACCGGGGACAGGTGAATATTGCAGGTGCCGGGGCCTGAGCCAGCAGTGACACCGGCACCTGTCCCCAATAGCGCGCCAGTGTCCCCGCCTGCTCAGGACACCGGCACCTGGCCCCCAGCGACGAGAGGCGAGTATGTCTTTTTTATTTTAATTTGCAGCGGCAGCATAAGGGACCTATACTATCATATGGGGGCATAATCTATGGAGCATCTTGTGGGGCATAATACATGGGCCAGCATATGGGGCACAATACATGGGCAGCATATGGGGCACAATACTTGGGGCAGAATATGGGGCACAATCTATGGAGCATCTTGTGGAGCATAATACATGGGGCAGCATATGGGGCAAAATACATGGGGCAGAATATGTGGCACAATCTATGGAGCATCTTGTGGGGCATAATACATGGGCAGCATATGGGGCATAATACATGGGCAGCATATGGGGCATAATCTATGGAACATCATATGGGGCACGATACATGGGCAGCATATGGGGCACAATCTATGGAGCATCTTGTGGGGCATAATACATGGGGCAGCATATGGGGGCATAATACATGGGCAGCATATGGGGCACAATCTATGGAGCATCTTGTGGGGCATAATACATGGGCAACATATGGGGCATAATCTATGGAGCATCTTGTGAGGCATAATACATGGGGCAACATATAGGGCTCCTGATTCAATATGGCTATTTAAAAACATTTAACCTACTTTAATTTTACTTTTATTGGTATCTATTTTTATTTTTGAAATTTACCAGTAGCTGCCTCATTTTCCACCCTAGGCTAATATTCGAGTCGATAAGTTTTCCCAGTTTTTTTGTGGCAAAATTAGGGGGTCGGCTTATACTCGAGTATATACGGTATATACACCATGTTCCAAATTATTACGCAAATTATATTTTTCTCTGATTTTCCTAAGTGATTGGTGCAAATGACAGTCAGTCTAATAAAAGTCATTACCCATTAGAGTATACATCGAATTTTATTGAAGAAACCTCCCAATGATAACAGTATAATCTCCAAAATGAATAAAAACTCAAAATGCACTGTTCCAAATTATTAGGCACAGTAAAATTTCTAAACATTTGATATGTTTTCACCCCTTAATCCCATTAGACGTACTATTCCGTCCATGTGACCTGGTACTTAATTCCCAGGGACGGAATAGTACGTCTCATGCGATCAGCTGCGCTCCCAGGGGTAGCGCAGCTGATCGCGGCCGGGAGTCAGCTGATTATCACAGCTGACACCAGGCACTGTGTGCCAGGAGTGGTCACGGACCGCTCCCGGCACATTAACCCCTGGCACACCGCGATCAAACATGATCGCGGTGTACCGGGGGCACAGGGAAGTATTACGCAGGGAGGGGGCTTCCTGCATGCTTCCTGAGACCCTCAGAACAGCGCGATGCACATGTTCTGAGGCCTTCCTCCCTGCAAGACCCCGGATCCAAGATGGCCACCGGGTCCTGCAGGGAGGCGGCTTCCTCAGCGCCTGCTGAGAGCAGGCGCTGAGGAAGCCTGCACCAGTGCCTGTGAGATCGCTGGTCTCACAGAGTGCTGTGCACACTGTGAGACCAGCGATCTGGTATTATACAGTAATGTCCCACCCTGGGACAAAGTAAAAAAGTTAAAAAAATAAAAATAACAAGTGTAAAAAAAATTCATAAATCATGAAAAAAAAAAATATTCCCCATTAAATTCCTTTCTTCATGTAAATAAAAAAAAAAAACAATAGAAGTACACATATTTAGTATCGCCGCGTCCGTAACGACCCGCCCTATAAACCTGTCCCATTAGTTAACCCCTTTAATGAACCCATTAAAAAAAAACAAGGCTAAAAAACAATGATTTATCATCATACCGCCGAACAAAAAGTGGAATAAAAGGCGATCAAAAAGACGGATATAAACATGGTACCGCTGAAAATGTCATCTTGTCCCGCAAAAAATGAGCTGCCATACAGCATCATCAGCGAAAAAATAAAAAAGTTATAGCTCGCAGAATAAAGCAATGCAAAAATAATTATTTTTTTATATATAATCGTTTTTATTGTATAAAAGCGCCAAAACATAAAAAAACATACAAATGAGGTATCGCTGTAATCATACTGACCCGAAGAATAAAACGGCTTTATCAATTTTACCACACGCGGAACGGTATAAACGCCCACCCCCCAAAAGAAATTCATGAATTGCTGATTTTTGTTCATTCTGCCTCCCAAAAATCGTAATAAAAAGCGATCAAAAAATGTCATGTGCTCAAAAATGGTACCAATAAAAATGTCATCTCATCCCGCAAAAAATAAGACCTCACATGATGCTGTGGGCCAAAATAAGAAAAAATTATAGCTCTCAAAATGTGATGATGCAAAAAGACGGATTTTGGTAAGAACTTACCTGTAAAATCCTTTTCAGCGAAGGAAGGAAAGGAGACACACTAGTCATAACTAGTGGGTAGGCAGAGCCCAGATGGGATAGACACCTCAGATTAAAAAAGAGTGTTGACTGGCCCCTCCAGCTCGGGCTCCTCCTACTCAGCTCTCCAGTTGTACACAAGCTTAAGGAAGAGCAATATCACCAGCGGAAGCAACATAACCCCTTCTGAAGGACTTCAGAGACAAAAAACACAAGAGTACAGGTTATGCATGCATTTAGGTAAAAAACCACACAGTTCCAGGTACTACTCACTGGACCTGACCACTGCAATGAGCTGGCGATGCTGGAACAGAGCCGTAGCGCGTCGACCTCGACCCAGATAACTGCTATCAGAGAAGGGTCACGCCGCATCTGTAATACAACAACACACTTCTGCCAAGGGAGGGAGCTGTGTCTCCTTTCCTTCCTTCGCTGAAAAGGATTTTACAGGTAAGTTCTTACCAAAATCCGTCTTTCAGCAGCAGAACGGAAGGAAAGGAGACACACTAGTCATAACTAGTGGGACGTCCCAAAGCAGTCCAAAAATATAGGGTGGGAAAAAAACCAGAAACGGCAGAACCCAACAACCTAAGAAAACTGCGCAACTAGCGCTAAAAAACAGGTTAAAGGAAACTTTAAACTACCGCCGCCTGTAGGACTCTACGTCCCAAGGCTGCATCAGCGGAAGCACTAACGTCCACCTTATAAAATTTCGTAAAAGTGTGGACAGAGCGCCAGGTAGCCGCCCTGCAGAGCTGAGCTGCCGAGGCCCCTTGATGGAAGGCCCATGACGAGCCCACAGCCCTCGTGGAGTGAGCTCGAACCTTAATCGGGCAAGGTTCGCCCTTAAGTCGGTACGCTTCTAAAATGGCCGACCGAATCCAACGAGCTATAGAGTCCTTGGAAGCTCGTTGACCACGTCGACAACCTGCTGGAATCACAAACAGAGAGTTCGACTTCCGAAAACCTTGAGTAACAGTCAAATAAAACTTCAAAGCCCGCACCAAATCCAATGCGTGCAAGGCCCGTTCCTTCGCATTCCTTGGACTCGGACAAAGAGAAGGCAACACAATATCCTGGTTAACATGAAATTGCGACACCACCTTAGGTAGGAAGTCGCTCCGTGTGCGTAGCACTACACGATCCGGGTGAAACTCCAGGAAGGGAGGCGAGCAAGAAAGAGCCGCCAACTCAGAAACCCTTCTCAAAGAAGTGACCGCTACTAGGAAGGCAACCTTCCAAGAGAGCAAAGAAAGACAAACAGAGTCCATAGGCTCAAAAGGCCCGTGTTGAAGAGCCTCCAAAACAAGATTGAGACGCCAAGGAGACACAGGCGCCCTACGCGGTGGAAACTGGCGGGTTACTCCGCGAAAAAAGGAACGCACGTCCCTACGCGAGGCGATAGCCTTTCGGAACAGCAAGGACAGAGCAGAAACCTGACCCCTCAGGGTGCTAACTGCCAAACCTTTGTCCAGTCCAAATTGCAGGAAAGCCAACAAATTGGGAATGGAAAAAATCCTCGGATTCCTTGAGGAACCCGAACACCACGAAAAGAAGGCTTCCCAAGTCTTGTGGTAAATTCTAGTAGTAGCCGGACCTCTGGCCGCTCGTAAAGTGGCAATGACTTCGGCTGAAAAACCTCGACGGGTCAATATTTCGGTCTCAAGAGCCACGCCGTCAAATGCAGAGACTTCAGGTCCGGATGACGAACGGGCCCTTAGGTTAACAGGTCCGGGCGAAGAGGAAGTGGAACTGGCGGTGCCGCCAGGAGTGACACCAGAGTCGAGAACCACGTTCTCCTTGGCCAATCTGGGGCTATCACTATAGCCGAGATTCTCTCCAGTCTGATCCGACGGAGAACAAGAGGCAGTAAGGATATCGGCGGAAACACATAGATCAGCTCGAATTGGTCCAACGGAGCCACCAGAGCATCCACCGCCACAGCCTTCGGATCCTTGTACCTGGACATGAATGTCGGCAACTTGGCATTGAACCTGGATGCCATCAGATCCACTTGGGGAGTTCCCCAACGGGAGCACAGCAGTGCAAAAATCTCCGGATGAAGACTCCATTCTCCGGGATCCATCTTCTCGCGACTTAGAAAGTCCACCGTGATATTCTGAACTCCTGGAATGTGGATCGCAGAGATAGCTGGCACTCTGGTCTCTGCCCATATCAGGATCCGAGATACCTCCACCATGAGTCTGGAACTCCTTGTCCCGCCTTGGTGATTGATATATGCGACCGCCGTCGCATTGTCTGTCTGCACTCGGACAGGCAGACCACTTAAAGGGACCGTCCAGTGTTGGAGGCAAAGGAAAATCGCCCTCAATTCGAGGATGTTGATCGGCAAAACAGACTCTTCCAACGACCATACTCCCTGAGTCCAGAGATCGTTCCAAACACCCCCCCAGCCTGTCAGGCTGGCATCGGTGGTTATGACAGACCACTTTGGAGGAAGGAAAGACTTGCCCAGGGATAACTCTTTCGGACGGATCCACCATCCTAGAGACTCTCGTACTTTGTGAGATATGATAACACTGCAATCCAGTGAGGTCTGCGACCGATCCCAGTGGTTCAGAATGAACTTTTGGAGAGCCCTGGAATGAAATTGGGCAAACGGAAGTGCTTCCATTGAAGCCACCATCAACCCCAGAAGGCGCATACATCTCCGAAGGGACATTGTCTTTGAAGACTTCATCACCCGTACATGCCGAAGGAGACATGCTTGCTTGTCTGGAGGCAGGGACAGCACTGCTCGTACCGTGTCGAAATGCATCCCCAAAAACAGGATTGATTGTGACGGTTCCAGAGACGACTTCTCCCAATTGACCAGCCACCCAAAGTCCTCCAGGAGCTGAAGTGATAGGTCGCGAGCCGTCACCGCCTCCTCCTTTGAGGGCGCCACAATCAAAAGGTCGTCCAGATAAGGAAGGATCGTGACTCCCTGTCTTTGTAGAATCGCCATGAGAGGCGCCAGAATTTTTGTAAAAACTCTGGGCGCTGAGGCCAAACCGAAAGGCAGGGCCACAAATTGGTAATGATCTTTCCCTATGGCAAAACGAAGGTAACGTTGGTGAGCCCTTCCGATTGGAACGTGTAAATAGGCGTCGCGAATGTCGATTGACACCAAAAAGTCGTTCTGCGACAAGGCTGCCACCACGGATCGAAGCGATTCCATGCGAAACTTTCGGGTGTGGACATGCCAATTCAATCTTTTGAGATCCAGGATGGGGCGAAACTTGTCCTCCTTTTTGGGGAACACAAAAAGATTGGAATAAAATCCTCTTCCCCTGTCCTCTGGTGGAACCGGTACCACCACACCCTTCTGCAGAAGAAATTCGGCACATAAAGCGGCACATAGCTCGGGCTCTGACGGGATGCGAGATTGGCAATAACTGTTCGGGGGTCGGGAAGAAAACTCTATGAAATAGCCTGCCGACACAACCCGCGTCACCCAGGAGTCTGGGACACGGGAAACCCAGGTCAATTTGAATTGGAGCAGGCGACCCCCCACTCGAGAGCCCTCGAGTGGGACCCTGGCGTCAATCCGCCTTAGCGGGCTTTTTGTCAGATTCCCTCTTGTCATGACGGAAACTTTGTTTCCAGGGAGTGCGGGATTTCTGAGTGGTCTTTTTTCCCGAAAAAGAGGGACGACCCGACCCCCAAGAGGGCTGACCGAATCGTCCCCTGGACCGAAAGGACCGTCGACCATTACTGGCACCAGGTCTGCCAGGCGTAGAAGTCACAGTTCTTCGCTGTGGTAAAGCTGCTTCTTTTGCCTTTGCTTTGGCAATCAGCTCCGTGAGGTCAGATCCAAATAGCTGACCGCCCTTGTAAGCTAAAGATAGCAAACCTTGCTTGGAAACCGCATCACCGGTCCACTGTCTAAGCCACAGAGCTCTCCTGACTGAGACCGCCGAGGATTGTGTCCTGGATAGCAGTGACACAGTATCCAGGTTTGCATCAGGACCATATTGGAATGCACTTTCTAACAATTCGAACAGTTCGTCCACCTCAGGTACTTGAGGTTCACATTTCCTCCGCAAACGGTCCAACCAGACCAGGGAAGCTTTATAAGCACACATGGAGCCTAGCACTGTTCTGAAACCATGACCCGTGGCCTCGTAAATGGATTTTGCCGCCGACTCCGCTTTTCTGTCCAGTGGGTCTTGTAGACTCCGCCTTCCCTTTAATAGGAAGTAAAGAAGATTTGCTAAGCTGAGATAAAGGGACATCCACTTCAGGAGAAGGAATCCAATTGTCAATCGATTCCGTAGTACACGGATACAGTGACTCAAATAGACGTGTCCCCTGAAAACGTTTGTCTGGACACAGACGCTCCTTCTCCACTGCTTGATTAAACTCACTCAGGGATGGCAAAGTCGAAAGTGACTTATGCGACTCCTGAAACATCCGGGCCGACTTACCAGGGCGAGTACTTACTTCCTCCTGTAACTGTAACGCCTCTCTCATAGCTTCAATTAAAGCTTCTACACGGCCCGAAAAAGAGGCAGAGTGCCTTTGCCGATCTTCTTTATCCGAATCGGATATTCCCCCTGAACTTAAAGGGGAACCCTCCATATCAGAACTCTCTGAGTCGCTATATGTGAAAGAAGTCACCGGCCTGTGTCACTTCCTGCCATGAGGGGGTTTGGCTGACACCCAATAACCTATAAGGTTAGATAGGCTATCAATCGAACGAGTGAGAGCCTCCATCTTTACATCACTGGGTCCTCCGACCGCTGCGCTTGACGCGGTCGATGTCTGTGTGTCAGATACACGAGACCGATCTTGTAGCGGAGTCGGGACATGGTCCGCACTTTGATTCTGATCTGACATGTCTTACCCAGTACAATGGCAGGTTAAACCTGACAGTAACAAGAAACAGTGTGGTTTCTAGAAAAAAATAAGACGAACGCTGAAGGGTTAACTCTTAAAGAAAGGGTTACCCCAGCTGTCCCACCATTAAGGGTTAACCGCCTGATAAGGGGTTAAAGTCACAAGCTCTCCACAACCTGTATTAATGTGACAGATGTGTGAGCCCCAGGTGCCTCTTATGAGGAAGCAGGTGCTGACAGAAACGTCCTCAAGGAATGCCACACTAAACGAAAAAAAATCGCTAAAATATTGCATCTTTTTTCGCATCTCATAAAAATCCTGCGACTTAAAAAGCGTCGCTAACTTTAGCGACGTTCAGTGTGGCAGAGCCCTGCGCTGCGGGGGAGAGAAGTCTTTAAGCTTCTGCCCTGATAGGCAGAAGCGACTCACAGTTAAACTTCGCGGTGCTGTCTTCTTAATCTTGTGCGGGAGAACGGAGAGTGAGGAGCCCGG
Source organism: Oophaga sylvatica (assembly GCA_033576555.1). Classification (NCBI taxonomy): domain Eukaryota; kingdom Metazoa; phylum Chordata; class Amphibia; order Anura; family Dendrobatidae; genus Oophaga; species Oophaga sylvatica. Next base: position 33,460 of record JARQOD010007755.1, read on the forward strand.
AGCGCTGCAATGGCCGCCGCACTGAGGAGGCAGCCGGAAGAGAAGGCAGAGGAAAATCGCGCTCAGTGAGCGCTTCCTGCCCGGGAAGCGTGAAGCCACGCCCCCCGCCTTAAAAAAAAAAGCGCGGGACTCCTCCATTCTTCGGTCCCGCGATCCCCGTCCTGCAGGCATCCACCTGCGGACAAAATATAACAGTCACCACATTTACTGTAACAGCGGCTGCCGCAGCAGCCGCTGAATCACTCATACACATTATAAAAATGTGGAGTACTCACCCTGCCATGCGCCACAGGGACCCCCAGGGTTTCTGGCGCGTGCCCATGCTTCCCCCAAGGGCGGGGATCGCAGTGACCCCTGCAGCGCGGTTTGCGTCCCCGCCAGGGAAGCCATCCTCATCCCCCCGGGCCGGCAGGGTTCTGCAGGGACCACCATATAGGGTAATACAGATCCGCCAAGGGAGAGGTTGGGGTCCAGCAGCGCTGAGACCCTGAGACCTCTAGACCACATTTGGTGATCCAAGTCTCTTGTCCGATAAAAAATAATAAAATCTTCTGAGGAGCTGCTTCCAGCAGCGACCATCCTCTGAGACCTCAAATTGAAAACTGGAAAGCTGAGTAGGAGGAGCCCGAGCTGGAGGGGACGGTCAACACTCTTTTTTAATCTGAGGTGTCTATCCCATCTGGGCTCCGCCTACCCACTAGTTATGACTAGTGTGTCTCCTTTCCTTCCGTTCTGCTGCTGAAACTATTTTTTGCAATAAAAAGCGTCTTTTAGCGTGTGACAGCTGCCAATCATAAAAACCCGCTATAAATAGTAAATCACACCCCCTTTTATCACCTCCTTAGTTAGGGAAAAATAATAAAATTAAAAAAATTTATTTATTTCCATTTTACCATTATGGGTTAGGGTTAGAGTTGGGGCTAAAGTTAGGGTTGGACTAGGGTTACGGGTGTGTTAGGGTTAGGTTTGTGGTTAGGGTTATGACTAGGGTTGGGATTAGGGTTAGGGGTGTGTTGGGGTTAGGGTTGGAGTTAGAATTGGGGGGTTTCCGCAGTTTAGGAACATCAGGGGCTCTCCAAACGTGACATGGCGTCTGATCTCAATTCTAGCCAATTCGGTGTTGAAAAAGTCAAACGGTGCTCCTTCCCTTCTGAGCTCAGCCATGCGCTCAAACAGTAGTTTACCCCCACATATCAGGTATCAGCATACTCAGGACAAATTGCACAATAACTTTTGGGGTCCAATTTCTTCTGTTACCCTTGGGAAAATAAAAAATTGGGGGGCGAAAATATCATTTTTATGGAAAAAAATTATTTTTTGTTTTATAGCTCTACGTTATAAACTTCTGTGAAGCACTTGGGGGTTCAAAGTTCTCACCACACATCTAGATAAGTTCCTTTGGGGTCTGGTTTCCAAAATGGGGTCACTGTGGGGGGTGTCCACTGTTTAGGCACATCAGGGGCTCTCCAAACGCGACATGACACCAGCAGACCATTCCATCAAAGTCTGCATTAATAAACGTCACTACTTCTATTCAGAGCCCCGACGTGTGCCCATACAGTAGTTTTCTCCCACATATAGGGAATCAGCGTACTCAGGACAAATTGGACAACAACTGTTGGGGTCCAATTTCTCCCTTTTCCCTTGGGAAAATAAAAAATTGGTGACTAAAAGATCATTTTTGTGGGAAAAAAATAGGATTTTTTATTTTCATGCCCGCGCATTATAAACTTGTGTGAAGGACTTGGGGGTTCAAAGTGCTCACCACAGATCTAGATAAGTTCCTTAGGGGGTCTAGTTTCCAAAATGGGGTCATTTGTGGAGGGTTTCCACTGCTTAGGCATATCAGGGGCTCTGCAAACTGAACATGACACCCATCAAAGTCTGCATTCCAAAATGTCATTACTTCCTTTCCGAGCCCTGCCATATTAGCGTACTCAGGTCAAATTGGACAACAACTTTTGGGGTCCAATTTCCTTGGGAAAAATCAAACATTGGAAAATTGGGGACTAAAAAATCATTTTTGTGGAATTTTTTTTTTTCACACCCAGGCATTATAAACTTTAGTGAAACACTTGGAGGTTCAAAGTGCTCACCACAGATCTAGATAGGTTCCTTAGGGGGTCTAGTTTCCAAAATGGTTTCACTTGTGGGGGGTTTCCACTGTTTAGGCAGATCAGGGGCTCTCCAAACTCGACATGGCATACAGCCAATTCTGCGTTGAAAAAGTCAAACTGCGCTCCTTCCCTTCCGAGCTCAGCCATGCACCCAAACAGTGGTTTACCCCCACATATTGAGTATCAGCGTATGCAGGACAAATTGCACAATAAGTTTTAAGGTGTTGTTACCCTTGGGAAAATAAAAATTGGGGTGAAAAGATAATTTTTGTGAAAAAAATATGATTTTTTCATTTTACGGCTCTACGTTATAAACTTGTGTGAAGCACTTGGGGGTTCAAAGTGCTCACCACAGATCTAGATAAGTTCCTTAGGGGGTCTAGTTTCTAAAATGGGGTCACTTGTGTGGGATTCCCACGTTTTAGGCACATCAGGGGCTATCAAAATGCGACTTGGCATCCAATCTCGATTCCAGCCAATTTTGGTTTGAAAAAGTCAAATGGCGCTCCTTCCCTTCGGAGCTCTGCCGTACGCACAAACAGTGGTTCCCCCCCACATATGGGGTATCAGCGTACTCAGTACAAATTGGACAACAACTTTTATGGTCCAATTTCTCATGTTACCCTTGGGAAAATAAAAAATTGGTGACTTAAATATCATTTTTGTGGGAAAAAAAATAGGATTTTTTATTTTCATGCCCGGGCATTATAAACTTGTGTGAAGTACTTGGGGGTTCAAAGTGCTCACCACAGATCTAGATAAGTTCCTTAGGGGGGTCCAGTTTCCAAAACAGGGTCACTTGTGGGGGGTTTCCACTGCTTAGGCACATCTTGGACTATGCAAACTGAACATGACACCCATCAAAGTCTGCATTCCAAAACGTCATTAATTCCTTTCCGAGCCCTGAAGTGCACCCAAACAGTATTTCTCCCCCACCTATGGGGTATCAGCGTACTCAGGACAAATTGGACAAGAACTTTTGGGGTCCAAATCCCTTGGGAAAAAATCAAAAATTTTTGTGGAAATTTTTTTTTTTTTCACACCCAGGCATTATAAACTTTAGTGAACACTTGGGGGTTCAAAGTGCTCACAACAGATCTAGATAAGTTCCTTAGGGGGTCTAGTTTCCAAAATGGTGTCACATGTGGGGGTTTCCACTGTTTAGGCACATCAGGGGCTCTCCAAACGCTAAATTGTGTCCAATCTCAATTCCCGCCAATTTTGGTTTGAAAAAGTCAAACGGCGCTCCTTCCCTTCCAAGCCCTGCGCCCAGACAGTGGTTTTCCCCCACATATGGGGTATCAGCGTACTCAGGAGAAATTGCACAACAACTTTTTCTGTCCAGTTTCTCATTTTACCCTTGTTAAAATAAAAAAATTGTTTGTAAAAGATCATTTTTGTGACTAAAAAGTTAAATGTTCATTTTTTCCTTCCAAGTTGCTTCAGCTCCTGTGAAGCACCTGAAGAGTTAATAAACTACTTGAATGTGGCTTTGAGTACCTTGAGGGGTGCAGTTTTTAGAATGGTGTCACTTTTGGGTATTTTCTGCCATACAGACCCCTCAAAGTGACTTCAAATGTGAGGTGGTCCCTAAAAAAAATGGTTTTGTACAATTTGATGTAAAAATGAGAAATCGCTGGTCAACTTTTAACCCTTATAACTTCGTAACAAAAAAAAAAATTTGGTTTCAAAATTGTGCTGATGTAAAGTAGACATGTGGGAAATGTTATTTAGTAACAATTTTGTGTGACATATTTCTCTGTTTTAAGGGAATAAAAATTCAAAGTTTGAAAATTGCAAAATTTTCAAAATTTTTGCCATATTTCCATTTTTTTCATAAATAACTCCAAGTTATATCGAAGAAATTTTACCACTATCATGAAGTACAATATGTCACGAGAAAAAATCTCAGAATCGTGAGAGAGTTATAGCCTCATAAAGAGACAGTGGTCAGAATTGTAAAAATTGGCGCGGTCATTAACGTGCAAACCACCCTTGGGGGTTAAAGAACTGAAAATGCTAATCTGTGGAATTTGCAGCATTAGGAGGTCACATTAACTTAACAAAAAAGCTATTTAACTCCAAAACATCCTAACAGGCCAAGTTACATGTTAACATAGGAACCCTTCTTTGATATCACCTTCACAATTCTGGCATCCATTGAACTTGTGAGTTTTTGGAGAGTTTCTGCTTGTATTTCTTTGCATGAAGTCAGAATAGCCTCCCATATCTGCTGTTTTGATGTGAACTGCCTCCCACCCTCATAGATCTTTTGCTTGATGATACTCCAAAGGTTCTCTATAGGGTTGAGGTCAGGGGAAGATGGTGGCCACACCATGAGTGTATCTCCTTTTATTCCCATACCAGCCAATGACTCAGAGGTATTCTTTGCAGCATGAGATGGTGCATTGTCATGCATGAAGATGATTTTGCTCCTGAAGGCACGTTTCTACTTTTTATACCATGGAAGAAAGTTGTCAGTCAGAAACTATCTACTTTGCAGAGGTCATTTTCACACCTTCAGGAACCTTAAAGGGCCCTACCAGATGTTTCCCATGATTCCAGCCCAAAACATG
>JARQOD010007756.1:0-38152 GCA_033576555.1 Oophaga sylvatica
CCCTGAAAAGCACCAACTCTACTAATTTCAAAATCACCTGAGATCACACGACCTCTACCACCTAAATTAGTTCTCTGGTGTAACAAAATCAAAACAGCAGCCACTGAAAAAACTGGAAAAAGCAAAAGTACAAACATCAGTGGCTGAACTAAACTGAGAGGGCAAAAGCCCCCGGAGGGGACCCAGAAGGCCCCCACAGAAGTGCAGGACAAAATGCAAAAATATAGCACAAAAACAAAAAGAAGAAAATGTCTTATCTGTTAGCAGGAGATGCAGACACGACACAGCAGGCTACAAGGGAAACAGGAATGAAGGATGCAGACCAGAACAATTGATCACCGGCAACCCTGATGGGAAGGTGACTCCCTTATATAAGACCAGTCAGTAACACCTGATTCCCAGTCCTCACAATCTTCACTGAACAGACCAGTACCGCTTGTAACCACCAGAGGGAGTCTCTGCTCAGAACTCATCTCAAACCCATTCACAACAGTACCCCCCCCTTGAGGAGGGTCACCGAACCCTCATTTGAGCAACCAGTCGGTCAGGATGAGCTCTATGATACGCACGGATGAGTCTCCTAGCATGGATGTCCGAAGCAAACACCCAAGAATTGTCCTCCTGACCATAACCTCTCCACTTAACCAAATACTGGAGTTTCCGTCTAGAAAAACGAGAATATAATATTTTCTCAACCACATACTCCAGATTGCCCTCAACCAAAACAGGGTCAGGAGGCACAGCAGCAGGAACCACTGGCTCAACAAAACTCTTCAACAAGGACTTGTGGAACACGTTATGGATCTTAAATGTCCCTGGAAGAAGCAAACGAAAAGAAACAGGATTAAGAATCTCAATGATCTTATAAGGTCCAATGAACCTAGGCTTAAATTTAGGAGATGCTACTCTCATAGGAATATTCTTTGAGGACAACCAGACCAAGTCCCCCACTTTAAACCGAGGACCATCAGTCCTATGCCGGTTAGCAAACCGCTGGGCCTTCTCCTGAGAGAGGGACAACCTCTCCACTACCTGGTCCCAAATCTGTTGCATACGCTCCACAACAGAGTCAACACCTGGACAGACAGAAGCCTCTGTCTGTCCTGAAGAAAATCGAGGGTGAAACCCAGAATTACAGAAAAACGGAGACATCAAAGTGGCAGAGCTAGCCCTATTATTAAGAGCAAACTCAGCCAAAGGCAAAAAAGAGACCCAGTCATCCTGATCAGCAGACACAAAGCATCTAAGATAAGTCTCCAATGTCTGGTTTGTTCTCTCAGTTTGACCATTGGTCTGAGGATGAAATGCCGAGGAGAAAGACAATTGAACACCCAGTTTAGAACAAAAAGTCCTCCAAAATCTGGAAACAAACTGGACTCCTCTGTCAGACACAATGTTCTCAGGAATGCCGTGTAAACGAACCACGTGCTGAAGGAACAACGGCACCAATTCAGAGGAGGAAGGCAACTTAGGTAATGGCACAAGATGTATCATTTTGGAAAACCTATCACAAATTACCCAGATGGTGGTCATTCTCTGAGAAACAGGAAGGTCGGAAATGAAATCCATAGAGATATGGGTCCATGGTCTCTTGGGCACAGGCAATGGCATCAACAAACCACTAGAGCGAGAGCAAGGCTTGGAGCAGAGAGCAAGTCCCGCAGGACTGCACAAATTCCCTGACATCACGAGACAAGGTAGGCCACCAAAAGGACCGACTAACCAAGTCTCTGGTACCAAAAATTCCGGGATGCCCAGCCAATGCGGAACAATGAATCTCAGACATCACACTCTTTTTCCACTGGTCCGGGACAAACAATTTTCCAACAGGGCAGCACTCGGGCCTATCCTCCTGACACCCCTCCAGAGCAAGTCTCAAATTGGGCGAGATGGCGGAAAGAACTACACCCTCTTTCAAAATAACAGAAGGATCAGATAACTCAGGAGAGTCCGCAAGGAAACTCCTCGAGAGGGCATCCGCCTTAACATTCTTAGTGCCAGGAAGAAAGGAAACCACAAAATTAAAACGTGTGAAAAACAAGGCCCACCTAGCCTGTCTAGGATTGAGTCGCTTGGCAGATTCCAGATAGACCAGATTCTTATGGTCCGTAAGGACCACCACCTGATGTTTGGCTCCCTCCAGCCAATGTCTCCACTCTTCAAAAGCCCACTTCATGGCCAATAACTCCCGATTACCCACGTCATAATTACGTTCAGTAGGAGAAAATTTTCGAGAGAAAAAGGCACAAGGGTTACTTTTAGAGGTCTCTGGATCTTTTTGGGACAAAACGGCACCTGCCCCAATTTCAGAGGCATCAACCTCCACCTGAAATGGCAGAGAAACATCAGGCTGCCGTAGAACAGGAGCAGAAGTGAATCTCTGCTTAAGTTCCTGAAACGCAGAGACTGCCTCAGGAGGCCAATTCACCACATCAGAACCCTTTCTGGTCAAATCAGTTAATGGTTTAACAATAACCGAGAAATTACCAATAAATTTACGATAAAAATTGGCAAAACCCAAAAATCTCTGAAGAGCCTTTAATGAAGTAGGTTGGACCCAATCACAGATGGCCTGAACCTTGACCGGGTCCATTTCAATAACAGATGGGGACAAAATGAATCCCAAAATGAGATCCTCTGTACGCCAAAAAGACACTTTGATCCCTTCACATACAGAGCATTCTCTCTCAAAATCTGGAACACAGTTCGAACATGTTTCACATGAGAGTCCCAGTCATTAGAAAAAATCAAGATATCATCCAAATAAACAATCAGAAATTTGTCCACAAAATCCCTGAAAATGTCATTCATGAAGGACTGGAAGACGGAAGGAGCATTAGTGAGCCCAAAGGGCATCACTAGGTACTCAAAATGCCCTTCAGGGGTATTGAATGCCGTCTTCCATTAATCCCCGTGCTTAATGCGAATAAGGTTATACGCCCCCCTGAGGTCAAGCTTGGTAAACCAAGTAGCGTTTTTCACCCTGGAAAACAGGTCAGAAATCAAGGGTAACGGTATGATATTTCACAGTAATATTGTTCAAGAGACGATAATCAATACACGGCCTTAATGAACCATCTTTTTTGGCCACAAAGAAAAAACCGGCACCTAAGGTGAAGAGGATGGTCTGATATGACCCTTCTCCAATGACTCCTTGATATAAGACCGCATAGCGTCATGTTCAGGTACAGACAAGTTAAAAAGGCGACCTTTAGGGAATTTACTACCCGGCACTAATTCAATAGCGCAGTCATAGCTCCTATGGGGAGGCAAGGATGCAGATTTACTTTCGCTAAACACATCAGAAAAATCAATCAAAAAGTCAGGAACTTCCTGAGCCTGGGGGGAGGCAGAAAAAACAGGAGTGTTGGTATTAACACATTGGCAGCCCCAACTGGTTACAGACACAGATTTCCAATCCAAAACAGGATTATGAGACTGTAACCAAGGGAAACCCAGCACGATAATGTCAATGCAGATTATACAGAACCAAAAATTTGCAGCACTCCTGGTGATCAGGTTCAACCCTCATTATCACCTGAGTAGAAAACTGGGGTTTATTCTCAGCCAAAGGGGTAGAATCGATCCCCAGTAGGGGAATAGACTTCTGTAGGGTATCAAGGGAAACCCACAACGTTTAGCAAAATCATAATCCATCAGGTTAATAGCTGCTCCAGAATCAACGAAGCCAGAAAATGAGGACAGAGAGCATATCAGAGTGACAGTTAATAAAAACTTAGTCTGAACACTACCCAAGACAACTGAGCGTGCAAAACGTCTTCCCCGCTTAGGGCAGACTGAAATAGCATGAGAGGCATCACCACAGTAGAAACATAACCCATTGCGCTTTCGAAACTCATGACGCTGTGCCCCAGACACCACTCTATCACACTGCATGGGTTCAGAAGCTGGTTCACAAGGCAACACCATACCACGCATACTTCTCCGCTCACGCAAACGTCTGTCAATTTGAATCGCTAATGACATAGAATCATTGAGACTAGAGGGACAGGGAATCCCACCATAACATCCTTTACATTATCTGACAGACCCTTCCGGAAAAGGGCTGCCAAAGCGTCGTCATTCCATTTGGTCAGGACTGCCCACCTACGGAATCTCTGACAGTATAACTCAGCGTCATCAAGCCCCTGATTTAATGCCAACAAGGCTTTTTCAGCTTGATCAGTGACATTAGGCTCATCGTACAATAACCCCAAAGCCTGAAAAAATGCATCAACATCACTCAAAACAGGATCCCCAGGTGTCAGGGAAAAAGCCCAATCCTGAGGATCGCCGCGCAGGAGAGAGATGATAATTTGTACCTGCTGTGCTGCGTTCCCTGAGGACTTAGATTTTAAGGCAAAAAACAATTTACAATTATTTTTGAAATTCTGAAACTTAGCTCGATCCCCCAAAAACAAATCTGGCATGGGGATCCTAGGTTCCACAACAGGCAACCTAGCAAGATATGCAGCAATACTCTGAACCTCAGTGGCAAGCTGATCCACACGGCCAGACAACGTGCAAACTCCATTGAGAGAAAAGATCCTCCCCAGCACCCAGAGATACAGAGGGAAAAAAATGCAACAAACAGAAAAATATCTCTGACAACTCTGACAACCTTTTTTCTTTCACAATATTTTTTCCCTTCTGTGAGTACCATACAATTTTCAATTTTTATGGCCGGTGATACTGTTATGTTTCGGTAGCTGAGGAGTGCAGGTAAAAAAGGCAATACACCAGAGCAGTTGGAATCTATGAGATTGCAGTACCCTGACTAACCACCACAACTAGAGGCAGCCGTGGAGCGTTCCTACGTTGGTCCTAAACGCCTCGTCACAGCCTGAGAAACTAACTACACCTAAAGATAGAAATAGGAAAGCTATCTGCCCCGGAGCAGAACCCCAAAGATAATAGAAAGCCCCCAAACATGTAATGGCGGTTAGACAAGAAGAAATACTGACACAGAAAGAAAATAGTATGAGCAAACGCTGGGGCCCAAACTAACTAAATAGAAAAGGATAGGAATGGTACTTACTGCAATCCCAGAAAACCCTGAAAAGCACCAACTCTACTAATTTCAAAATCACCTGAGATCACACGACCTCTACCACCTAAATTAGTTCTCTGGTGTAACAAAATCAAAACAGCAGCCACTGAAAAAACTGGAAAAAGCAAAAGTACAAACATCAGTGGCTGAACTAAACTGAGAGGGCAAAAGCCCCCGGAGGGGACCCAGAAGGCCCCCACAGAAGTGCAGGACAAAATGCAAAAATATAGCACAAAAACAAAAAGAAGAAAATGTCTTATCTGTTAGCAGGAGATGCAGACACGACACAGCAGGCTACAAGGGAAACAGGAATGAAGGATTCAGACCAGAACAATTGATCACCGGCAACCCTGATGGGAAGGTGACTCCCTTATATAAGACCAGTCAGTAACACCTGATTCCCAGTCCTCACAATCTTCACTGAACAGACCAGTACCGCTTGTAACCACCAGAGGGAGTCTCCGCTCAGAACTCATCTCAAACCCATTCACAACAGGGCTTTTGAAGAGTGGAGACATTGGCTGGAGGGAGCCAAACATCAGGTGGTGGTCCTTACGGACCATAAGAATCTGGTCTATCTGGAATCTGCCAAGCGACTCAATCCTAGACAGGCTAGGTGGGCCTTGTTTTTCACACGTTTTAATTTTGTGGTTTCCTTTCTTCCTGGCACTAAGAATGTTAAGGCGGATGCCCTCTCAGGAGTTTCCTTGCGGACTCTCCTGAGTTATCTGATCCTTCTGTTATTTTGAAAGAGGGTGTAGTTCTTTCCGCCATCTCGCCCAATTTGAGACTTGCTCTGGAGGGGTGTCAGGAGGATAGGCCCGAGTGCTGCCCTGTTGGAAAATTGTTTGTCCCGGACCAGTGGAAAAAGAGTGTGATGTCTGAGATTCATTGTTCCGCATTGGCTGGGCATCCCAGAATTTTTGGTACCAGAGACTTGGTTAGTCGGTCCTTTTGGTGGCCTACCTTGTCTCGTGATGTCAGGGAATTTGTGCAGTCCTGCGGGACTTGCTCTCGCTCCAAGCCTTGCTCTCGCTCTAGTGGTTTGTTGATGCCATTGCCTGTGCCCAAGAGACCATGGACCCATATCTCTATGGATTTCATTTCCGACCTTCCTGTTTCTCAGAGAATGACCACCATCTGGGTGATTTGTGATAGGTTTTCCAAAATGATACATCTTGTGCCATTACCTAAGTTGCCTTCCTCCTCTGAATTGGTGCCGTTGTTCCTTCAGCACGTGGTTCGTTTACACGGCATTCCTGAGAACATTCTGTCTGACAGAGGAGTCCAGTTTGTTTCCAGATTTTGGAGGACTTTTTGTTCTAAACTGGGTGTTCAATTGTCTTTCTCCTCGGCATTTCATCCTCAGACCAATGGTCAAACTGAGAGAACAAACCAGACATTGGAGACTTATCTAAGATGCTTTGTGTCTGCTGATCAGGATGACTGGGTCTCTTTTTTGCCTTTGGCTGAGTTTGCTCTTAATAATAGAGCTAGCTCTGCCACTTTGATGTCTCCGTTTTTCTGTAATTCTGGGTTTCACCCTCGAATTTCTTCAGGACAGACGGAGGCTTCTGTCTGTCCAGGTGTTGACTCTGTTGTGGAGCATATGCAACAGATTTGGGACCAGGTAGTGGAGAGGTTGTCCCTCTCTCAGGAGAAGGCCCAGCGGTTTGCTAACCGGCATAGGACTGATGGTCCTCGGTTTAAAGTGGGGGACTTGGTCTGGTTGTCCTCAAAGAATATTCCTATGAGAGTAGCATCTCCTAAATTTAAGCCTAGGTTCATTGGACCTTATAAGATCATGGAGATTATTAATCCTGTTTCTTTTCGTTTGCTTCTTCCAGGGACATTTAAGATCCATAACGTGTTCCACAAGTCCTTGTTGAAGAGGTTTGTTGAGCCAGTGGTTCCTGCTGCTGTGCCTCCTGACCCTGTTTTGGTTGAGGGCAATCTGGAGTATGTGGTTGAGAAAATATTAGATTCTCGTTTTTCTAGACGGAAACTCCAGTATTTGGTTAAATGGAGAGGTTATGGTCAGGAAGACAATTCTTGGGTGTTTGCTTCGGACATCCATGCTAGGAGACTTATCCGTGCGTATCATAGAACTCATCCTGACCGACCTGGTTGCTCAAATGAGGGTTCGGTGACCCCTCCTCAAGGGGGGGTACTGTTGTGAATGGGTTTGAGATGAGTTCTGAGCAGAGGCTCCCTCTGGTGGTTACAAGCGGTGCTGGTCTGTCCAGTGAAGATTGTGAGGACTGGAATCAGGTGTTACTGACTGGTCTTATATAAGGGAGTCACCTTCCCATCAGGGTTGCCGGTGATCAATTGTTCTGGTCTGAATCCTTCATTCCTGTTTCCCTTGTAGCCTGCTGTGTCGTGTCTGCATCTCCTGCTAACAGATAAGACATTTTCTTCTTTTTGTTTTTGTGCTATATTTTTGCATTTTGTCCTGCACTTCTGTGGGGGCCTTCAGGGTCCCCTCCGGGGGCTTTTGCCCTCTCAGTTTAGTTCAGCCACTGATGTTTGTACTTTTGCTTTTTCCAGTTTTTTCAGTGGCTGCTGTTTTGATTTTGTTACACCAGAGAACTAATTTAGGTGGAAGAGGTCGTGTGATCTCAGGTGTTTTTGAAATTAGTAGAGTTGGTGCTTTTCAGGGTTTTCTGGGATTGCAGTAAGTACCCTTCCTATCCTTTTCTATTTAGTTAGTTTGGGCCCCAGCGTTTGCTCATACTATTTTCTTTCTGTGTCTGTATTTCATCTTGTCTAACCGCCATTACATGTTTGGGGGCTTTCTGTTATCTTTGGGGTTCTGCTCCGGGGCAGATAGCTTTCCTATTTCTATCTTTAGGTGTAGTTAGTTTCTCAGGCTGTGACGAGGCGTCTAGGACCAACGTAGGAACGCTCCACGGCTGCCTCTAGTTGTGGTGGTTAGTCAGGGTACTGCAATCTCATAGATTCCAACTGCTCTGGTGTATTGCCTTTTTTGCCTGCACTCCTCAGCTGCCGAAACATAGCAGCACGGCTTGCACAAAGCTACCTTGACCGATAGGCCTGGCGTCAATAGAGAATATAGGGATAGGTTTGGCCAATACACTCAGTTGCATACCTTGCACCTGGGCAAACCGAGCGTCCACCAGATTAGCCGCGGCCCCACTATCCAGAAGAACAGAAATCCTCTCAGTTCTCGTACCTACCACCACCTCCGCTGGTACGAGAAACTGAGACGGACTTGGGGACGAAATACATACTCCCAGATTGTCGTCCGCCACACAACCTGGAATTAATAGTTTTCCGGCGACTTCTTGCTCAGTACAGTACGGGATGGACACCCCTCAATAAAATGTCCCTTTCTCCCGCAGAAGAAACACCTTCTTGTTTTGCGGCGCACCGCCGATCCCCTCCCTCGGAATGATGTCTGTTATGTTTCGGTAGCTGAGGAGTGCAGGTAAAAAAGGCAATACACCAGAGCAGTTAGAATCTATGAGATTGCAGTACCCTGACTAACCACCACAACTAGAGGCAGCCGTGGAGCGTTCCTACGTTGGTCCTAGACGCCTCGTCACAGCCTGAGAAACTAACTACACCTAAAGATAGAAATAGGAAAGCTATCTGCCCCGGAGCAGAACCCCAAAGATAATAGAAAGCCCCCAAACAAGTAATGGCGGTTAGACAAGATGAAATACTGACACAGAAAGAAAATAGTATGAGCAAACGCTGGGGCCCAAACTAACTAAATAGAAAAGGATAGGAAGGGTACTTACTGCAATCCCAGAAAACCCTGAAAAGCACCAACTCTACTAATTTCAAAAACACCTGAGATCACACGACCTCTACCACCTAAATTAGTTCTCTGGTGTAACAAAATCAAAACAGCAGCCACTGAAAAAACTGGAAAAAGCAAAAGTACAAACATCAGTGGCTGAACTAAACTGAGAGGGCAAAAGCCCCCGAGTGGACCCTGAAGGCCCCCACAGAAGTGCAGGACAAAATGCAAAAATATAGCACAAAAACAACAAGAAGAAAATGTCTTATCTGTTAGCAGGAGATGCAGACACGACACAGCAGGCTACAAGGGAAACAGGAATGAAGGATTCAGACCAGAACAATTGATCACCGGCAACCCTGATGGGAAGGTGACTCCCTTATATAAGACCAGTCAGTAACACCTGATTCCCAGTCCTCACAATCTTCACTGGACAGACCAGCACCGCTTGTAACCACCAGAGGAAGCCTCTGCTCAGAACTCATCTCAAACCCATTCACAACAGTACCCCCCCTTGAGGAGGGGTCACCGAACCCTCATTTGAGCAACCAGGTCGGTCAGGATGAGTTCTATGATACGCACGGATAAGTCTCCTAGCATGGATGTCCGAAGCAAACACCCAAGAATTGTCTTCCTGACCATAACCTCTCCATTTAACCAAATACTGGAGTTTCCGTCTAGAAAAACGAGAATCTAATATTTTCTCAACCACATACTCCAGATTGCCCTCAACCAAAACAGGGTCAGGAGGCACAGCAGCAGAACCACTGGCTCAACAAACCTCTTCAACAAGGACTTGTGGAACACGTTATGGATCTTAAATGTCCCTGGAAGAAGCAAACGAAAAGAAACAGGATTAATAATCTCCATGATCTTATCAGGTCCAATGAACCTAGGCTTAAATTTAGGAGATGCTACTCTCATAGGAATATTCTTTGAGGACAACCAGACCAAGTCCCCCACTTTAAACCGAGGACCATCAGTCCTATGCCGGTTAGCAAACCGCTGGGCCTTCTCCTGAAGAGGGACAACCTCTCCACTACCTGGTCCCAAATCTGTTGCATACGCTCCACAACAGAGTCAACACCTGGACAGACAGAAGCCTCCGTCTGTCCTGAAGAAAATCGAGGGTGAAACCCAGAATTACAGAAAAACGGAGACATCAAAGTGGCAGAGCTAGCCCTATTATTAAGAGCAAACTCAGCCAAAGGCAAAAAAGAGACCCAGTCATCCTGATCAGCAGACACAAAGCATCTTAGATAAGTCTCCAATGTCTGGTTTGTTCTCTCAGTTTGACCATTGGTCTGAGGATGAAATGCCGAGGAGAAAGACAATTGAACACCCAGTTTAGAACAAAAAGTCCTCCAAAATTGGAAACAAACTGGACTCCTCTGTCAGACACAATGTTCTCAGGAATGCTGTGTAAACGAACCACGTGCTGAAGGAACAACGGCACCAATTCAGAGGAGGAAGGCAACTTAGGTAATGGCACAAGATGTATCATTTTGGAAAACCTATCACAAATTACCCAGATGGTGGTCATTCTCTGAGAAACAGGAAGGTCGGAAATGAAATCCATAGAGATATGGGTCCATGGTCTCTTGGGCACAGGCAATGGCATCAACAAACCACTAGAGCGAGAGCAAGGCTTGGAGCAAGAGCAAGTCCCGCAGGACTGCACAAATTCCCTGACATCACGAGACAAGGTAGGCCACCAAAAGGACCGACTAACCAAGTCTCTGGTACTAAAAATTCCGGGATGCCCAGCCAATGCGGAACAATGAATCTCAGACATCACACTCTTTTTCCACTGGTCCGGGACAAACAATTTTCCAACAGGGCAGCACTCGGGCCTATCCTCCTGACACCCCTCCAGAGCAAGTCTCAAATTGGGCGAGATGGCGGAAAGAACTACACCCTCTTTCAAAATAACAGAAGGATCAGATAACTCAGGAGAGTCCGCAAGGAAACTCCTCGAGAGGGCATCCGCCTTAACATTCTTAGTGCCAGGAAGAAAGGAAACCACAAAATTAAAACTGTGAAAAACAAGGCCCACCTGGCCTGTCTAGGATTGAGTCGCTTGGCAGATTCCAGATAGACCAGATTCTTATGGTCCGTAAGGACCATCACCTGATGTTTGGCTCCCTCCAGCCAATGTCTCCACTCTTCAAAAGCCCACTTCATGGCCAATAACTCCCGATTACCCACGTCATAATTACGTTCAGTAGAGAAAATTTTCGAGAGAAAAAGGCACAAGGGTTACTTTTAGAGGTCTCTGGATCTTTTTGGGACAAAACGGCACCTGCCCCAATTTCAGAGGCATCAACCTCCACCTGAAATGGCAGAGAAACATCAGGCTGCCGTAGAACAGGAGCAGAAGTGAATCTCTGCTTAAGTTCCTGAAATGCAGAGACTGCCTCAGGAGGCCAATTCACCACATCAGAACCCTTTCTGGTCAAATCAGTTAATGGTTTAACAATAACCGAGAAATTACCAATAAATTTACGATAAAAATTGGCAAAACCCAAAAATCTCTGAAGAGCCTTTAATAAAGTAGGTTGGACCCAATCACAGATGGCCTGAACCTTGACCGAGTCCATTTCAATAACAGATGGGGACAAAATGAATCCCAGAAATGAGATCCTCTGTACGCCAAAAAGACACTTTGATCCCTTCACATACAGAGCATTCTCTCTCAAAATCTGGAATACAGTTCGAACATGTTTCACATGAGAGTCCCAGTCATTAGAAAAAATCAAGATATCATCCAAATAAACAATCAGAAATTTGTCCACAAAATCCCTGAAAATGTCATTCATGAAGGACTGGAAGACGGAAGGAGCATTAGTGAGCCCAAAGGGCATCACTAGGTACTCAAAATGCCCTTCAGGGGTATTGAATGCCGTCTTCCATTCATCCCGTGCTTAATGCGAATAAGGTTATACGCCCCCCTGAGGTCAAGCTTGGTAAACCAAGTAGCGTTTTTCACCCTGGAAAACAGGTCAGAAATCAAGGGTAACGGGTATTGATATTTCACAGTAATATTGTTCAAGAGACGATAATCAATACACGGCCTTAATGAACCATCTTTTTTGGCCACAAAGAAAAAACCGGCACCTAAGGGTGAAGAGGATGGTCTGATATGACCCTTCTCCAATGATTCCTTGATATAAGACCGCATAGCGTCATGTTCAGGTACAGACAAGTTAAAAAGGCGACCTTTAGGGAATTTACTACCCGGCACTAATTCAATAGCGCAGTCATAGCTCCTATGGGGAGGCAAGGATGCAGATTTACTTTCGCTAAACACATCAGAAAAATCAATCAAAAAGTCAGGAACATCCTGAGCCTGGGGGGAGGCAGAAAAAACAGGAGTGTTGGTATTAACACATTGGCAGCCCCAACTGGTTACAGACACAGATTTCCAATCCAAAACAGGATTATGAGACTGTAACCAAGGGAAACCCAGCACGATAATGTCATGCAGATTATACAGAACCAAAAATTTGCAGCACTCCTGGTGATCAGGTTCAACCCTCATTATCACCTGAGTAGAAAACTGGGGTTTATTCTCAGCCAAAGGGGTAGAATCGATCCCCAGTAGGGGAATAGACTTCTGTAGGGGTATCAAGGGAAACCCACAACGTTTAGCAAAATCATAATCCATCAGGTTAATAGCTGCTCCAGAATCAACGAAAGCCTGAGCAGAAAATGAGGACAGAGAGCATATCAGAGTGACAGTTAATAAAAACTTAGTCTGAACACTACCCAAGACAACTGAGCGTGCAAAACGTCTTCCCCGCTTAGGGCAGACTGAAATAGCATGAGAGGCATCACCACAGTAGAAACATAACCCATTGCGCTTTCGAAACTCATGACGCTGTGCCCCAGACACCACTCTATCACACTGCATGGGTTCAGAAGCTGGTTCACAAGGCAACACCATTCCACGCATACTTCTCCGCTCACGCAAACGTCTGTCAATTTGAATCGCTAATGACATAGAATCATTGAGACCAGAGGGGACAGGGAATCCCACCATAACATCCTTTACATTATCTGACAGACCCTTCCGGAAAAGGGCTGCCAAAGCGTCGTCATTCCATTTGGTCAGGACTGCCCACCTACGGAATCTCTGACAGTATAACTCAGCGTCATAAGGCCCCTGATTTAATGCCAACAAGGCTTTTTCAGCTTGATCAGTGACATTAGGCTCATCGTACAATAACCCCAAAGCCTGAAAATGCATCAACATCACTCAAACGGATCCCAGTGTCAGGAAAACCAACGAGATCGCCGCGCAGGAGAGAGATGATAATTTGAACCTGCTGCGCTGCGTTCCCTGAGGACTTAGATTTTAAGGCAAAAAACAATTTACAATTATTTTTGAAATTCTGAAACTTAGCTCGATCCCCTAAAAACAAATCTGGCATGGGAATCCTAGGTTCCACAACAGGCAACCTAGCAAGATATGCAGCAATACTCTGAACCTCAGTGGCAAGCTGATCCACACGGCCAGACAACCGTGCAAACTCCATTGAGAGAAAAGATCCTCCCCAGCACCCAGAGATACAGAGGGAAAAAAATGCAACAAACAGAAAAATATCTCTGACAACTCTGACAACCTTTTTTCTTTCACAATATTTTTTCCCTTCTGTGAGTACCATACAATTTTCAATTTTTAGGCCGGTGATACTGTTATGTTTCGGTAGCTGAGGAGTGCAGGTAAAAAAGGCAATACACCAGAGCAGTTGGAATCTATGAGATTGCAGTACCCTGACTAACCACCACAACTAGAGGCAGCCGTGGAGCGTTCCTACGTTGGTCCTAGACGCCTCGTCACAGCCTGAGAAACTAACTACACCTAAAGATAGAAATAGGAAAGCTATCTGCCCCGGAGCAGAACCCCAAAGATAATAGAAAGCCCCCAAACAAGTAATGGCGGTTAGACAAGATGAAATACTGACACAGAAAGAAAATAGTATGAGCAAACGCTGGGGCCCAAACTAACTAAATAGAAAAGGATAGGAAGGGTACTTACTGCAATCCCAGAAAACCCTGAAAAGCACCAACTCTACTAATTTCAAAAACACCTGAGATCACACGACCTCTACCACCTAAATTAGTTCTCTGGTGTAACAAAATCAAAACAGCAGCCACTGAAAAAACTGGAAAAAGCAAAAGTACAAACATCAGTGGCTGAACTAAACTGAGAGGGCAAAAGCCCCCGGAGGGGACCCTGAAGGCCCCCACAGAAGTGCAGGACAAAATGCAAAAATATAGCACAAAAACAACAAGAAGAAAATGTCTTATCTGTTAGCAGGAGATGCAGACACGACACAGCAGGCTACAAGGGAAACAGGAATGAAGGATTCAGACCAGAACAATTGATCACCGGCAACCCTGATGGGAAGGTGACTCCCTTATATAAGACCAGTCAGTAACACCTGAATCCCAGTCCTCACAATCTTCACTGGACAGACCAGCACCGCTTGTAACCACCAGAGGAAGCCTCTGCTCAGAACTCATCTCAAACCCATTCACAACAGATGTCCCTCCCAACTGCATAGGTTCCTCGGAACAAACCAGGGGAACCTCAATATTAGGGACTTTAGAAGGAGGTGGAGTCATCACAGGAGGCAGAGTTAGCCCACACCTCTCCCGAAGCCGTCTATCAATGCGAATTGCAAGAGCCATAGCGGCCTCCAGTGATGGGGGAGAATCATACTGAGCCAACACATCTTTTAATTTGTCAGATAAACCTTGACAAAACTGGCTCTTAAGAGCCGGGTCATTCCACTGAGTATCCGTGGCCCACCTACGGAACTCTGAAGAAAATTCCTCCGCCGGACGATCTCCCTGCTGTATCCTACGTAACTTCATTTCAGCAAGGGAGACCCGATCCGGGTCATCATATACCAGACCCAGGGCTGTAAAAAATCGGTCCACTGACTGGAGAGCCGGGGAGCCCGGGGGGAGAGAGAACGCCCAGGATTGAGGGTCCCCTTGTAAGAGCGAGATGACAATTCCCACCCTCTGATCCTCACTCCCCGACGACTGCGGCCGCAGCCGAAAATACAATTTACATGCTTCCCGGAAAGTAAAATACTTGTCCCGCCCACCAGTAAACCTGTCCGGGAGAGCCACTTTAGGTTCAGATCTGGCTTGCTCCCGGGGGTACAAAACCTTGGATTTAACTCTGTCAGCTCCATGGACAAACTCTGCAACTGCTGAGCTAAATGGGCTACTGGATCCATGGTGGCTGGGGAGAATCTTTAGTGTGGCCGGTGAAAATGTCACGACGTATAACAGATATATTCAATGATAGTAACCTATATCTAATGTGACATCATTCTAAATTTCATATAATAGAGAAAATCAACATGTATACATAGTATCTGCCAGCAATGTCTTACCTGACATAATATCCTATGTATTGTGGGTCAATACTGTGTACGTGTCACGCTGTCTCTGGATAGAGGTGGACCGGGGTCTATGCTGACCCTGAACTGGGGTCCTGACTAGTCCCTCTACCTGGAGGTACTGTTAATGGTACAGAGGTCCAGGCCGCCAGCGTAACCCTGTCTCCTGTAGATCCCTGACCACTGTAATCTAGTCCTGAGAAGGACCCTGATTACCACCACAGGGAATGGGCAGGTCACAGCTTACACACAGTCTAAGACAAACGAGACAGACAAGGGGTAAAGAAAACACAGCCTTGCATACAAAACTTCCACTACAGAGGAACACAAAAGGTTAAGGAGATAAACAATAAGCGAGGAGAGGAAAAACCACAACAGGCACTCTTAGCTTATGTCTTCTCAGAAACGATCCGCTCTGCTGGTCTGAATGAATGCTTTCACCGGCAACTTCCCCAGCAGACCAGCAGGTATATGAAGGAAGCTAATTAACAAAACATCAATCGCAGCTGGGCGAGGCTGGTCAGTCCAGCACCAGAGAGAAAGAATTAACTCCCTCAGTGCCGAAAAACACCCAGCACCAGAAACTCAGCTGTGCGAAGTCAGGGTGTGTAATCGCGACGATCTCCGCCGCGACACACCCGTGACACTTCTCCCTCTTACAGACATAGCTTCCTTAAATGACACCAATTCTGCTGGCACTTTATATTACACCACAATAACAGCAGCACTCGATTCGGCTGCCCCCATCATGCACAGCAAAACTCGTACAATCAACAGGCAACCATGGCTGACCAGCCTGACCAAAGAACTGCGACAGGCTTCCAAGGTCGCTGAGCGTAAATGGAAGAGATCCCGTTCTGCTGAGCACTTAATCGCATACAAGCAGGCCATCGACAGCTTCACGTTCCACGCTCATTATGGAAAAAAAATTACTTCTCATCTCTCATATCCTCCCAGTCTCACAACCCTAAACAGCTTTTCAAAACTTTCATTTCTCGACTCCATCCCCCAGCATCTTCTCCCCTTCCTCCTATTTCTGTTGAAGACTTAGCCTCTTTCTTTTCTCAGCAGAGTTCACTTATCGTTTATTGTGTCTAACCCCCCCTTCCAATGAGGAGTCCATATAAATATAAATTAGAAAAAATTATAGGGTTGTACAGGAAGAGCTATTACATAGTCGTGGTATGGCACAGTGCCAACACTAGAGTAATATTTTTTTAATTATTATCATTGTTAAAAAAAATGTTGAAATTCAGATGAAGTAGATAGAAAACCACAATCTGTGTCTTCCCAGCATTCCTCTGTACACATCTCCGTATTTACATCAGTATTAGCGTGATCGATTTCCCTTCAGCATTTCTCGGTCTTCAGATCACACATATCACAACCTGCTTCAATCGCAGGGCAATAAGTATTGCCTACGATTGAACAGTTGTGGATGACTTTTACAGTATGAAACATTAATATCATGAAAATTGTATTTGTCTATAACACAGTCGGTGGTCACTTAGTAATTCCCCCCACACCATTTACTGGTATATGAAGGTCTTGAGGTACATTTGTAGGAATCCAGATATTAAAACTACCAAACAACAAAGATTATCTTTAAAGTAGAAACAGATTATTGAACAAATGTAAACAAGATACTCAACATTTAGCCTTCCTTGTAAGAACAGTACAACCATAATCGTGCTGTATCCCAATACTAGAGCAAGGGGAAAACGGAAAATCTTGATGCAAACTGCCCCACAATGCTGGGAACAGGATTAATTGTCCAATGTCTGATGCCAGACTCTTTCAAACATCAACTACCAGCAGGTGATCATCAGCGATAAACAAAAACCAAGAATAAAAATGAAGGTTTTTGATTTTTAAAGGTGTCTCAGTGCCCATATGTGAATTGTGAATCTCTCTTATTACAGTCTCCAAGTTCTGTTGCTGTCATCAGAGTCTAATCTTAAATGCAGGTGGATGGATGACTGCTGATGACCCTGAGGATTTAAAGACTGTTTTAAGATAGTAACAGGATCAACTTCAGCTGGAGGATTTTAAGGAACACTGGAGGAGGAGGAGGTTCTGTTTCTTCTAGATTCACCTTCCTTCTTTGATGGGGTGTTACTTCATCTTAGAAGTATGGGCTGGTCAGATGTTATCACACTATCATTCAAAGGACGATTGCATTTCATTGGTTGTCCATTTAGTTATCTGTTGTTTTTTTTTTAGGCAACAACTGCATCTTCCTTTCTTACAAACACAACCTCTGCAATTCAAGAACTCAACAAGCAGGTGTACTTCAAAGCACTGAATACACAGAAAACCTCAACGATATCTTCCTCAGTGACTCTTGGATGCAAATTATTAATGGTCATTTTTGTGGCTTCAAATGGGCAAAAGAAAGACTGGGCCCTACTGATTAACTTGCCTCCTTTGTGACAAGTGTCCGTGACACGTTGGTTACAGCCTTTGTGTGCAATAAAAGTGGCAAAGTCTTGTGCTGAGTAGACATGGGAGCTGTGTATGCATCATTCTGTACCACTTTACTAATAGGTAAAATTTGGCCAAGAGAAAAATAATTTACAGACATTATTGGCCTTTTTTGCACATTGTGGGCAGTTGTGATCTTCATCTTCTTGGAGGGAATTTTGCAAAGTTCCAAGTCGTCATCAAAACCATCATTGCCCATATATTGTAAAGAGCAAATCTGTTATTTCACAGGTTTGGGGTTCACTACGTTTATTGGCATTCCTTTAACAGTGTTGTTAGTTACACCAGAACAAGACTTTTTCGGATGTGAAATGTGGATGTTCTTGGTAAGATGTATGGGTGAAGATGAAGAATCTTATGGCATGGGTTGTTAATAGTTATGGCCGGTGCACTCCTCTTTAAAATTTGTTTTGCACGAGGGTCTAGCAGTTTGTTTGGTTTACCGCCAACTGTGCTCTGCTGCTTTCTAGAATTAAGCATCTCACGAGCATCTTGCACTGTACCCTTTATACGGACATGTGCATCTTTGGCAACCTATTTCTCATTGGCATCTTTTAGGCCGAGCTTCAGACGCGCATCTGTTACATCTATGTTCTGACTGGCATCAAACGCATTCTGGTAATTGGTGGCGGTGGTAGGTAAACGACTAATCATTGTAGGCTTGATCCTGGATCTCATACCTCCCATAGCCCCCCAATAATTAATCCTGTACGTTCCCATTCCTGCCCTCACCATGACCCTTTTCCTGATCACTTCATCCAACGTCTTGTCCACCATATTTCTGCAAAACACCTGCACCTTCCCACTAGTAACTGTGTAGGAAACCACCTTATTGTTTGCAAGGGTGTTTATGATGGCCGTATAAAACATTTTTTACACATTATGTTGATGTGTACCCCCCAGGGGGAAATGTTTGTCAGACCATAAACTGTCAGACAGGCCGCAGTTTGTAAGGATGGGGGAGGTGGTATCAGGCAGTGTACAGAGCAGTGTGGGAGCCCTCAGGGTACAGTGCTGTCACCCTTCCTCTTCTCATTGTATACAGCTGACTTTCAGTATAAATCTGATTTTTGTCACCTCCAAAAATTCTCAGATGACTCCGTGATTGCAGGGGGCATTGTGGGGGGCCGGGGGGAGGAGGAATATAGAAGGGTGGTTTCTGACTTTGTGGATTGGTGTCAGACTAACTGTCTAGAACTAAATGTAAAGAAAACCAAGGAGATGGTGGTGAGTTATAGAAGGAAAAAGGAAGATTACATACCAATCACCATTGCTGGCCAGGAGGTTGAGATTGTTGAGAGCTACAAATATTTGGGGGTTCACCTTGACAGTAAACTCGATTGGAGGTGTCATACAGAAAAGGTTTACAAGAAGGGAATGAGCAGACTGTACTTTCTGCGGAAGCTCAGGTCGTTCAATGTGTGCAGTAAAATGCTGGAGATGTTCTACCAGTCCGTTGTAGCAAGCGCCATCTTTTTTGCTATCATTTGCTGGGGCAGTAGTGTGCGAGTAGCTGACGCTAATAAACTCAACAAACTTATCAAGAAGGCAAGCGCAGCTGTTGGCCTCCATCTTGACTCTTTTGAGGAGGTATTGGAGGATAGAATTCAGAAGAAGTGTAGGGCAATAATGAACAATAACACACACCCACTATACGAGCTGTTCTTGAATCAGAAGAGCACATTCAGCAGCCGTCTAATCCTACTAAGGTGCAAGAAGGAGAAATTCAGGAAATCGTTTGTACCTACTGCTATGGGGATGTATAATAATTTCCTAAGGTGGTAGAAAATAATGACTGATGGCTGGTGTACTAATGTCAATTAACATTTCTTATATATACCTGAACTACACACTTTTATTTATTATGTAATGTTGGTACACCTGTGCAAGATTTGTGTCCTATTTTATGTATTTTGTGTCCTATTTTATGTAATATTTTATGTACTGCTGTTTGTATTGCTGCTGTAATACTGTAATTTCCCCCCGGGATCAATAAAGTGTATCGTATCGTATCGTATCGTAAAGTAAACTTAGTGTATGGGCATTACAAGTATAGGAGACCCACTCATTTAAAATGGGAAAACATTTTTTGAGGCCATCCTTCACATTTCTTCCTTGGGGGATTGCAGTGTGTGCAAATTTAGGGCACGCCTTGAATTCACTCCATGGGCAAACTTTAGGTGACTGTTAAAAAATAATATTGGGAGCTGTGGTTGCATGTGGCCATCCAGTACATGGCTTCAAAGGCTTATTAGGATGCGTGTAACTTTGCTGCAGGGTAGCCCTTGCATTCAATGCATAAGCAAACAGTATGGGAATGCCAAGTAAATACTGGGAACTATGGTTGCATGTGGCCATCCAGTACGTGGGTTCAAAGACTTATTGTGGTACGTGTAACTTTGGTACAGGGCAAGCTTTGCATTCTATGCATATGCAAACATTTTGGGAGTACCAAATGAATACTGGGAACTATAGTTGCATGTGGCCATCCAGTACGTGGCTTCAAAGGCTTTTTGGGTTGCATGTAACTTTGCTGAGGGTAGGCCTTGTATTCGTTGCATAAGACAAACAATTCTTGCAAAGGAAATGTGGTTTTCATCCGCGCTGCCGTGACAATAAGAATCTCACAGAATGATAAAGATTCTACGTGTTTCAGGGTCTATTGTGACCCCTTCCTCAGCATAAGCAATCAGTATGGGAGTGCCAAGTAAATACTGGGAACTATGGTTGCATGTGGCCATCCAGTACGTGGGTTCAAAGACTTATTGTGGTGTGTGTAACTTTGGGGCAGGGCAGGCCTTGCATTCTATGCATAAGCAAACAGTATGGGAGTATCAAATGAATATTGTGAACTATGGATGCATTTGGCCATCCAGTACATGGGTTCAAAGACTTATTGTGGTGCGTGTAACTTTGGGGAAGGCAGGCCTTGCATTCTATGCATAAGCAAATAGTATGGGAGTACCAAATGAATACTGGGAACTATGTTTGCATGTGGCCATCCAGTTCGTGGCTTCAAAAGGTTTATTGTGGTGCGTGTTACTTTGGTGCAGGGCAGGCCTTGCATTCAATGCATAAGCAAACAGTATGGCAGCAACAAATGCAAAAAATGTGAACTTGGTTTTCATGTGGCCATCCAGTACGTGGGTTCAAAGGCTTATTAGGGTGCGTGTTACTTTGCTTAAGGGCAGGCCTTGCATTAAATGCCTAGGCTAACAGTATGGCAGTACCAAATGGAAAAAATGGGAACTTTGGTTTCATGTGGCCATCCAGGACGTCTGTTCCAAGTGTTATTGTTTTGCGTGTTACTTTGGTGCAGGGCATGCCTTGCATTAAATGCATGGGCTAACACTATGGGAGACCGATTTTCTTATAATTGGAACACTTTTTCATGAGGCCCTCCTGTACGTCTCGTCAAAGGGGTATTGGCGTGCATCCAAATTTTTGGCAGCCCAGCCACTCACTACATAGGCAATTACAGTATAGGAGACCCACTGTTTAATAATGGGAACAACAAAGCATAGCCGGCTGATGGCCCTTTAAGAAGATTATTGCCATTGAGATGCCCCTATAAATATAGCTTTGTGACTTTCAGAGTCCTTCCTTCATAAATGAAACAGGATGTGTCTGATGATGTGTCACACACCACATGGCCAGATAAAGTTATTAAATGTTAAAATGACATTTCCCAGTGAATGCATTTGTATTGTTTGAAAGCAATATTAAAGTTGAAAAACGCATCAAAAACGCTTCGTGTGAACATAGCCCAAGTGGTGGAGGAACATTTTTGGCTTGGTTTAATTATTTTGCCTTTAATAAAAGTCATTACCCTGGAAAGGATGATCCTTAACATATTTCCCTGGAAAATTCATTTTGGTTTTGTTTTTGTATGTTTTTTGGTGCGGCTGTAAAAATGGCGTAACACTCTGACAACATTGGTCACAGCTGTGACCTGGGAGTCAGAAATGCTTTCAGGGGCATTCCCCATAATTTGCCCATGTCATTTCAGCACTGTTTCCATGATTTTCAGCCTTTTTAAATTTTAAAAAAGGACCCCCCGGTGGGGTAATCACGGCAAAAATGCTTGGTTTTCCCATAGACTTACACTGGGCTTGTTGCTTGGGTCGAGTACCCAAGTATTCCAATTTGCTTGACCCGAACAAAGAGCACCCGAGCATTTTAGTGCTCGCTCATCACTAGTTGTATTCCAACGCGTGGTCAGGTCGCAAACCAGTCAGTGAGGTGGCATGTGCAAGTGCTGCTGCAGAGCTGCCAGACCGGCGGTAGCTTTAGTTGACTTGCGGAAATGGGCGCACATGGGCATACCTTCACAAGTAGATCAGGCAAATCGGGGTAGATTTTCAGAAAACACTGAACCACTAATTGGATCACGTGGGCCAGGCATGGTACATGTGACAGCTTGCCAAGCTCCAGAGCCGTCACCAAATTTCAACCATTTTACACACGATCATGTCTGGTTGTAGGTTCAGCGGTGAAAGCCACAGATCTGTTTGGTCTTTTAGACATTTGAACAACTCTGTGGTGCTGTGTTGTTTGTCACATAAACAAATTATTTTCAGCAAAGCCTGTTGCCACTTCACCGAAGCAGTGCTTCCAGCTTGTGAATGATATGGATCATAATTCGGAGATGGAGATGAGGAGGAAGAGGGGGTGCAGGAACTGGTGTAGTAGGTTGGAGAAACCCTGATATAACGCAATTCTAGTATCGGTCGCACATGTGCCATCGCAAGGTCTAACTCAGTCCTGGCCTCCACAAGATTCATCCAGTCTGCAGTCAGGGAAATGTAGCATCCCTGGCCTCAAGCACAGGGGCGTAACTAGGAACGGCAGGGCCCCACAGCAAACTTCACAATGGGGGCCCCCCCCCCGGCCGCCATTTTAAAAAATATATATATACTTTTAAAAATCACTAATCGCAAACGGCGAATGGATTGAATAATCCAGTCGCCATTTGCAAATTTTTAGCCGCTTTGGCGACATTTTGGTCGCCATCTGCAGCACTGTAATGAGGCCTGCTGTTTTCGGGGCCCTAGGCCCTGAGGCCTCTGTTCCGGGGGCCCCTTGCCTGGTTTCCTGGGGCAAGTTTCCTTGTCAAGCACTATGCGTGACTAGTGAGACCAAACCTGTCAATCACTTTTCCAAGCGATGCTTCAAATCGCTTGGAAAAGCGCGAGCATTCTGCAAGCTAAAAACGCTTGCAAAATGCTTGTGTTTTGCGGGAAAACACATACTAATTACGTATGTGTTTTACCCGCGACGGGGAGTTGTGGAAATGCTCCGCAAAATTTCGGAGCATTTGTGCAACATGTGAACCTGGCCTAAAGCTTCTAAGCCCCATCTGCCCCCTGACAGAGAGTAAATGCAGGGAATCTTGAGAAGGGGCTGTGTCCTGTCAGGGGGCTGGTTGGGCTCAGCAGTCTATGCTTCTTTGCAGGAGGTGAAGGGGGGAAGGGGCACTCAGGTATGGAGGGGCACTTGGGTCTGGGGGGCACTCGGGTCTGGGGGGGCACTCAAATCTGGGGGGGCAATCAGGTCTGGGGTGGCACTCAGATCTGGGGCACTCAGCTCTGGGGGGGCACTCAGATCTGCTCTTTTCATGAGCTATAGCTGATACAGACAGGGGTCAGACTCAGAACATAGCAGCATCCTTGGTGAGCCGGCTGCTGTGCTGATAGTATGACTGACGCTGTCACTGAGCACAGTAGCCGGCTCACTGAGGAGGCGTCGGCTGTAGGGACTGGACTGGAGCCTGGCCGGACACCGTCTATTAAAACAGGCTCAGACACTCACCGGGGGTTTGGGGCTGAGGGCTGCGCTGCTCAGTGACTCACTCCTGACTGTGTGACAGGGGAGAATACTGTACTGCACTAAGCCCGCGCTTAGCAGGGATTGGATGCTGGAAAGTCCCGCCCTCCTGTTGCTCAGCACTGGCTGCCTCTCCCAGCTGTCTGTCACAGTGACTCCTGCTCTCTCCACACACACCGCTCACTGCGTGCCCCTCCAGCTCCCGTGCCCCTTACACCAGTAAGGGTAATAATCAGAGGCGTAGCTAGGGTTTCGGTTTGGGGGGGCGAAACATCTGAGTGGGCCCCTAACCAGAGAACCTCAGCAAATGACCGCGCTGTTGCCAAAATTAATCTATATATAAAAAGACCAATATTGATATCATATGGTCAGTGGTAAATAATACCAGTCCTACAGAACATATAATAGATTACAGCACAGGTACAGATAATGACTTACCGCGGACTTTCTTTCTGATGGAATTGTTCACTTTTCATGTCTTTTCCATCTGGCCCCAGACCAACATGAGGACTCCTCCAGCCAGGACTCGACTACAGAGAATACAACAAAGACACATTTCACTTCTCATATTGTCAGCACAGTCACGGTCACCAATTGGACTATTCTCAACCTGCACAAACTCCTCATCCTGCTGATACCCCAATACTGAGCCGCTGCTGTCGTATGTGTCCCTATTACTACACCTGATACTCCAATACTGAGCCACTGCTGCAGTATGTGCCCCTATTACTACACCTGGTACCCCAATACTGAACCGCTGCTGCCCTATGTGTCCCTATTACTGCACCTACTGTGTGGTTCTGTGTGACCTCTAAATTCTAAAGCACCCTCTATAATATAGTAATGCCAGGTGCATGGGCCCTAGAAAACAGTGCCCACATGTTGTCCCCTAGAATGTAATAATGCCCTGTGTGTGCCCCTTTGACAGTCACAGTAACCAGAGTTCCCCTATAACAATAAGCTCCCCTATACACAGTATGATGCCCCCTCACTGGATATATACTGACCCCTTAATATCCCCAAACTATTTAATGGCTCCAACACTGTATGATGGCCCCGCCACTATAATCCCCACACTGTATGATGGCCCCCTAGATAGCCTCCATATAGCATAATACACCAGATAGTCCTCAATATAGTATAATGTACCCCCATAGACAGCCTATGTATTGTAATGCACCCCTATAGGCAGCCTCTGTATTATAATGCACCCCAACAGACAGCCTCTATATTGTAATGCACTCCCCATAGGCAGTCTTATTTATAATGCACCCCATAGGCAGTCTTATTTATAATGCACCCCATAGGCAGCCTTATTTATAATGCACCCAATAGACAGTCTTATTTCTAATGTACCCCATAGGCAGCCTTACTTATAATGCACCCCATATGCAGCCTTACTTATAATGCACCCCATATGCAGCCTTACTTATAATGCACCCCATATGCAGCCTTACTTGAAATGTACCCCATATGCATTCATATTTATAATGCACCCCATAGGCAGTCTTATTTATAATGTACTCCATATGCAGCCTTACTTATAATGTACCCCATATGCAGTCTTATTTATAATGCACCCACATATGCAGCCGTACTTATAATGCACCCCATATGCAGCCGTACTTATAATGCACCCCCATATGCAGCCGTACTTATAATTAGTGTTGAGCGATACTGCTCGATATCTAAAAATATCGGATCGGAATGGTATCGCCGATATCACTAAATATCTTCGATATCCGATTCCGATACCGGAAGTCCCATGTAAGTCTATGGGAACCAAATATCGACATTAACCCCTTTATTCCATCAGACGTACTATTCCGTCCATGTGACCCTGGACCTTATTCCCATGGACGGAATAGTACGTCATGGGCGATCAGCTGCGCTCCCGGGGGGAGCGCAGCTGATCGCCGCCGGGTGTCAGCTGATTATCACAGCTGACACCCGTGACTGTGTGTCAGGAGCGGTCACGGACCGCTCCCGGCACATTAACCCTTGGCACACCGCGATCAAACATGATCGCGGTGTACCCGGGGCACAGGGGAGGATCGCGCAGGCAGGGGGCTCCCTGCGCGCTCCCATGAGACCCTCAGAGCAGCGCGATGTGTCGCGCTGTTCCGAGGGTCCGTCCTCCCTCCAGGTCCTCGGATCCAAGATGGCGCCGGGTCCTGCAGGGAGGCGGCTTCCTCAGTGCCTGCTGAGAGCAGGCGCTGGGGAAGCCTGCAGCGATGCCAGAGCGATCGCTGGTGTGACAGTGTGCTGTGCACACTGTCACACCAGCGATCTGATAAAATACTGTGATGTCCCACCCTGGGACAAAGTAAAAAAGTAAAAAAAGTAAAAATAAAAAGTGTAAAAAAAAATCATAAAAAAAAAAAAAATATTCCCCAATAAATTCATTTTTTCCTGTAAATAAAAAAAACAAAACAATAAAAGTACACATATTTGGTATCGCCGCGTCCGTAACGACCCCCCCTATAAAACTGTCCCACTAGTTAACCCCTTTAGTGAACCCCTTAAAAAAAAAAAAAACGAAGCAAAAAATCAATGCTTTATCATCATACCGCCGAACAAAAAGTGAAATAACACGCGATCAAAAAGACCGATATAAATACACATGTACCGCTGAAAACGTCATCTTGTCCCGCAAAAAACGAGCCATCATAAGCATCATCAGCGAAAAAATAAAAAAGTTATAGCTCGCAGAATAAAGCGATGCAAAAATAATGATTTTTTATATAAAATTGTTTTCATTCTATAAAAGCGCCAAAACCTAAAAAAATATATAAATGAGGTATCGCCATAATCATACTGACCCAAAGAATAAAACTGCTTTATCAATTTTACCACACGCGGAACGGTATAAACGCCTCCCCCAAAAGAAATTCATGAATTGCTGATTTTTGTTCATTCTAACCTCCCAAAGATCGAAATAAAAAGCGATCAAAAAATGTCACGTGCTCAAAAATGGTACCAATAAAAACGTCACCTCGTCCCGCAAAAAATAAGACCTCACATGACTCTGTGGGCCAAAATATGCAAAAATTATAGCTCTCAAAATGTGGTGATGCAAAAAACTATTTTTTGCAATAAAAAGCGTCTTTTAGCGTGACAGCTGCCAATCACAAAAACCCACTATAAATAGTAAATCAAACCCCCTTTATCACCCCCTTAGTTAGGGAAAAATAATAAAATTAAAAAAATGTATTTATTTCCATTTTCCCGTTAGGGTTAGGGTTGCGGCTAAAGTTAGGGTTAGGGTTGGCGCTAACGTTAGTATTAGGGTTAGGGTTGGCGCTAATGTTAGGATTAGGGTTGGGATTAGGGTTATGGGTGTGTTAGGGTTAGGTTTGTGGTTAGGGTTGGGACTAGGGTTATTGGTGTTTGGGTTAGGGTTGGAGTTAGAATTGGGGGGTTTCTGCTGTTTAGGCACATCAGGGGCTCTCGAAATTTGACATGGCGTCTGATCTCAATTCCAGCCAATTCTGCGTTGAAAAAGTCAAATGGTGCTCCTTCACTTCTGAGCTCTGCCATGCGCCCAAACAGTAGTTTACCCCGCATATGGGGTATCAGCATACTCTGGACCCCAAGAGTTATTGTGCAATTTGGCCTATTTCTCCTGTTACCCATGGGAAAATAAAAAACTGGGGGCGACAAAATCATTTTTGTAAAAAAAAGAAATGATTTTTTTGTTTTTACGGCTGTATGTTATAAAACTTCTGTGAAGTACTTGGGGCTTCATAGCGCTCACCACACTTCTAGATAAGTTCCTTGTGGGGTCTATTTTCCAAAATGGGGTCACTTGTGGGGGGTTTCCACTGTTTAGGCGCATCAGGGCTCTCCAAATGCGACATGACGCCCCCAGACCATTCCATCAAAGTCTGCAATCCAAAACGTCACTACTTCCCTTCCGAGCCCCGACGTGTGCCCATACAGTAGTTTTCTCCCACATATTGGGTATCAGCGTACTCAGGACAATTTGGACAACAACTTTTGGGGTCCAATTTCTCCTGTTACCCTTGTGAAAATAAAATATTGGGGGCGAAAAAATCATTTTTGTAAAAAAAAAAAGGATTTTTTATTTTTACGGCTGTACGTTATAGACTTCTGTGAAGCACTTCGGGGTTCAAAGTGCTCACCACACATCTAGATAAGTTCCTTGTGGGGTCTATTTTCCAAAATGGGGTCACTTATGGGAGGTTTCCACTGTTTAGGCGCATCAGGGGCTCTCCAAATGCGACATGACTCCCCCAGACCATTCCATCAAAGTCTGCAATCCAAAATGTCACTACTTCCCTTCCGAGCCCCGACGTGCGCCCATACAGTAGTTTACTCCCACATATTGGGTATCAGCGTACTCAGGACAAATTGGACAACAACTTTTGGGGTCCAATTTCTCCTGTTACCCTTGTGAAAATAAAATATTGGGGGCGAAAAAAAATATTTTTGTAAAAAAAAAAAGGATTTTTTATTTTTACGGCTGTACGTTATAAACTTCTGTGAAGCACTTCGGGGTTCAAAGTGCTCACCACACATCTAGATAAGTTCCTTGTGGGGTCTATTTTCCAAAATGGGGTCACTTGTGGGGGGTTTCCACTGTTTAGGCGCATCAGGGGCTCTCCAAATCGACATGACTCCCCCAGACCATTCCATCAAAGTCTGCAATCCAAAACGTCACTACTTCCCTTCCGAGCCCCGACGTGCGCCCATACAGTAGTTTACTCCCACATATTGGGTATCAGCATACTCAGGACAAATTGGACAACAACTTTTGGGGTCCAATTTCTCCTGTTACCCTTGTGAAAATAAAATGTTGGGGGCTAAAAAATCATTTTTGTAAAAAAAAAAAGAAATTTTTTATTTTACGGCTGTACGTTATAAACTTCTGTGAAGCACTTTGGGGTTCAAAGTGCTCACCACACATCTAGATAAGTTCCTTGAGGGGTCTAGTTTCCAAAATGGTGTCATTTGTGGGGGGTTTCCACTGTTTAGGCAGATCAGGAGCTCTCCAAACACGACATGGCATCCAGCCAATTCTGCGTTGAAAAAGTCAAACGGCGCTCCTTCCCTTCCAAACTCTGCCATGCACCCAAACAGTGGTTTACCCCCACATATGGGGTATCAGCGCACTCAGGACAAATTGCACAATAACTTTTGGAGTCTTGTTTCCCTTGGGAAAATAAAAATTGGGGTGAAAAGATCAATTTTGTGGAAAAAATATAATTTTTTAATTTTACGGCTCTACGTTATAAACTTGTGTGAAGCACTTGTGGTTCAAATTGCTCATCAAAGATCTAGATAAGTTCCTTAGGGGGTCTAGTTTCCCAAATGGGGTCACTTGTGGGGGTTTTCCACTGTTTAGGCACATCAGGGGCTCTCCAAATGCAACATGGCGTCCAATCTCAATTCCAGCCAATTTTGGTTGGAAAAAGTCAAATGGTGCTCCTTCCATTCCGAGCTCTGCCATGCGCCCAAACAGTGGTTCCCCCCCACATATGGGGTATCAGCGTACTCAGGACAAATTGGACAACAAATTTTGTGGTCCAATTTCTCCTGTTACCTATGGGAAAATAAAAAATTAGTGACTAAGAGATAATTTTTGTGGGAAAAAAATAGGATTTTTTATTTTCATGCCCGGGCATTATAAACTTGTGTGAAGCACTTGGGGTTCAAAGTGCTCACCAAAGATCTAGATAAGTTCCTTAGGGGGTCTAGCTTCCAAAATGGGGTCACTTGTGGGGGGTTTCCACTGTTTAGGCTCATCTGGGGCACTACAAACGGAACATGACCCCCATCAATGTTTGCATTCCAAAACGTTACTGCTTCTTTTCCAAGCCCTGCCGTGCGCCCAAACAGTTTCCCCCCCCACATATGGGGTATCAGCGTACTCAGGACAAATTGGACAACAAGTTTTGGGGTCCAATTTCCTTGGGAAAAATCAAAAATTTGGGACTAAAAAATCATTTTTGTGGAAAATTGTTTTTTTTTTTTTTCACACCCAGGCATTATAAACTTTTGTGAAACACTTTGGGGTTCAAAGTGCTCACAACAGATCTAGATAAGTTCCTTAGGGGTCTAGTTTCCAAAATGGTGTCACTTGTGGGGGGTTTCCACTGTTTTAGGCGTATCAGGGGCTCTCCAAACACGACATGGCGTCCAATCTCAACTCCAGCCAATTTTAGTTTGAAAAAGTCAAACGGCGCTCCTTCCCTTACGAGCTCTGCCGTGTGCCCAAACAGTGGTTTTCCCCCACATATGGAGTATTGGCGTACTCAGGAGAAATTGCACAACAACTTTATCTGTCCATTTTCTCCTTTTACCCTTGTGAAAATAAAAAAAAGTTTGTAAAAGATCATTTTTGTGGCTAAAAAGTTAAATATTAATTTTTTCCAGCTCCTGTGAAGCACCTGAAGGGTTAATAAACTTCTTGAATGTAGTTTTGAGTACCTTGAGGGGTGCAGTTTTTATAATGGTGTCACTTTTGGGTATTTTCTGCCATATAGACCCGTCAAAGTGACTTCAAATGTGAGGTGGTCCCTAAAAAAATGGCTTTGTAAATTTTGTTGTAAAAATGAGAAATCACTGGTCAACTTTTAACCCTTCTAATTTCCTAACAAAGAAAAATTTTGGTTCCAAAATTGTGCTGATGTAAAGTAGACATGTGGGAAATGTTATTTCTTAACTATTTTGTGTGACATATTTCTCTGTTTTAAGGGAAAAAAAAATTCAAAGTTTGAAAATTGCAAAATTTTTAAAATTTTCGCCATATTTGCGTTTTTTTCAAAAATAAACGCAAGGTATATTGAAGAAGTTTTACCACTAACATGAAGTACAATATGTCACGAGAAAACAATCTCAGAATTGCGAAGATCCGTTGAAGCGTTCCAGAGTTATAACCTCATATAGAGACAGTGGTCAGAATTGTAAAAATTGGCCCGGTCATTAACGTGCAAACCACCCTTGGGGGTGAAGGGGTTAAAAAAAACCATTCTTGCCTTGTTGGTTAATTGTACATGAAGGAAAACAACAAAGACTAATGTAGAATGTATTGGGGGAGGTTGAGGAGACAATAAAGGCATACATGTTTAACCCAATGCATTGGAATAGCATTAATATATATTTTTTTGGAAATACGTTTGGATTGACTAACAAATTGACAATGTTGTTAACCTTTTTTCTATTTTGGCAAATATGTATGTTTCACAACTTCCATGCTCTTCACCTTTTTAACTTTTGCCAGTGCCACACTTTCTCCTTCATAATCTTCAGCAGCATCATCTTTCTCATCAAATTATTCTTCATCTTCACCTTCTTAATCTTCTTCTTAAACTTCTTGCTATTCATGTTTTTGTTTACATTACTCATATTGTTATTATTAAACTAATTAATCTTCTTCATATTCAAATTCTTCATCTTCTTCCTCTTCATCTTCTTCATCATATTCTTATTTGTGACAGAGATTCCTGTACTTGTAATCTGTAAAAGTATGAATTGTTCATCCTTCCGTTCTTGCTGTCACAAAAGATTTAAATTACAACAGTATTTGTCCGTGTTCAGTTTAGCCTGCAGCAGCAGCAGGCATTTTCCAGGGCACCACGAGGAGGAACGGACTCACCCCCATACACTGCTTAGTCTTCTTCTGCTTAGAATTTAGAGCATATATTTTGCTCTTCATTTTGGTCTTATACTTCATGTTCTTCTGCTTTTTGATCTTCTGCTTATTGTTCTTCTGTCTCTTGTTTTGTATCTTGTAGTTTGTCTTAACCTTCTTTGTCCTGTTGGTGATCTTCTTCTGGGTAATCTTTTATTTTTTCTTTGTGATGGTGTTCAGGCTGGTTGGCTTCATGCTCGTCGTCCTTGTTGTCGTCATCTTCTTCTGGGTGGTCTTTAAGGTCGTCTAATTTCCGAGAACCAGCTGACGTTACTGGAACCCTGACGGGTATCAGATGGAGCAAGAGACAATGGAAGTAACGAGGACCAGCTGACTGTGCTGGAACCCGGGGGGGCAGCAGAAGGAAAAGAGGCAATGTCACAACCGAGTACCAGCTGACGTTACTGTGACACGGTTACTAAGCAGGAGGTACCTGTGCTCCAAAGCACTACCAAGGACCAGCAGACGTTGGTGGAACTCGGATACGGAGATGGAGGCACCTAGGCCAAAGGCACTGGGGAGAACCAGTTGACGGTACTGGACCCCGGACGGGTAGCAGAAGGAAAAGAGGCAATGTCACAACCGAGTACCAGCTGACGTTACTGTGACACGGTTACTAAGCAGGAGGTACCTGTGCTCCAAAGCACTACCAAGGACCAGCAGACGTTGGTGGAACTCGGATACGGAGATGGAGGCACCTAGGCCAAAGGCACTGGGGAGAACCAGTTGACGGTACTGGACCCCGGACGGGTAGCAGAAGGAAAAGAGGTAATGTCACAACCGAGTACCAGCTGACGTTACTGTGACACGGTTACTAAGCAGGAGGTACCTGTGCTCCAAAGCACTACCAAGGACCAGCAGACGTTGGTGGAACTCGGATACGGAGATGGAGGCACCTAGGCCAAAGGCACTGGGGAGAACCAGTTGACGGTACTGGACCCCGGACGGGTAGCAGAACGCACCCATGAAAATGTAAGTTGACAGGACGCAAGCCGTCCGCAGTTACGAATCACACAGTCCTACAGTGGGTGCTTGTCCTATTGTCACAATGGAAACAGCCTTTATTTACATATCCCACAGCACACATAGGAATCACCTAAACTGCAGGCACCATAGAGTCGGCTAACCCGAATGCAACACGACAGCACAACTTATTGGAGGATAATTGACGTTCACACTGCCAGGAAACAGCTGTCGTGCTGTAACCAGGCTGGCCAGGAGTCAGTACCCTGCCAATTACTTACGAGCAACAAATGGCGGTGTTGTAGCCCAGGGAGTAGAGTTCAGGTGGTAGAAAGATGAACATAACAGGAGACATGGAAAACGTTGCCAAACAGTTATTTAATCTGAAAACGGACAGGCAAATTCAGGTGAGATCCATGCCTTGTTCATTTTCAGAAAAGTAAGCCGGTCTACATTCTCTGAGGATAGTCGCATGCGACGGTCTGTTACTACACCACCTGCAGCACTAAAGACGCGCTCAGATAATACACTGGCAGCAGGGCAAGCCAGCACCTCCAATGCATACTGGCTAAGCTCTGGCCATGTATCCAACTTAGAGACCCAAAATTTGAAAGGGGAAGAGGCATCTGGGAGTACACTTAGAGGGAAAGCCAAGTAGTCTGTCACCATCTTACGGAAACGTTTCTTCCTGGTGACTGGAGCCGTCTCGGATGATGTAGACCTTGCTGGCGCTGTCACAAAACTTCGCCACATTTGTAACATACAGCTCTTGCCCTGTGCAGAGGCGCTGCTTCTGCTCCCTCTTGTTGTAGAGGTGTCTACACTGCCTCGACGCACAGAGCTGCTTTGTAAAGCAGTAGCAGCAGCAGCAGCAGCTCTCTCGGCTGGAATGTACAACAGTATGGATTGCACCAGTGTGTCTTGGTACTCCTGCATTTTACGGTCCCGGTTCACCGGTGTGATGAGGGTTTGTAAGTTGTCCCGGTAGCGAGGGTCTAGGAGGGTGTACACCCAATAATCTGACGTGGTGAGAATGTGGGCGATGCGGCGGTCGTTTCTCAGGCACTGAAGCATGAAATCAACCATGTGCTGCAGACTCCCAACTGGCCAACAAAGGCTGTCCTCTGGAAGAGGCGTCATCTCTGCCTCCTCTGCATCACCCCACCCTCGCTCTACATACTGACTAGAGCGTTGTGTACCTCCCTTTGTGAGGAACCACGTTGCGCTGACTGTCCTGAAGGTAATTGAATTTGTGACTCCTCATCCTCCACCTCTTCCAAAACCTCTTCCTTTAGTGCTTTCAGTGATTTCTGAAGCAGGCAGATAAGGGGGACAGTCATGCTGACTAGTGCATCATCTGCACTCGCCATGCGCGTTGAGACATCAAACGCACGCAAAACGTTGCAGATGTCCGTCATAGAGGCCCACTCAGTAGTGGTGAAGTGTGAACGGCGCAAATTGCGAGTTGATTGCGCCTGTTGCAGCTGATACTCCATTACTGCTGGCTGCTGCTCACACAACTGCTCCAACATATGTAACGTGGAATTCCACCTGGTGGGTACGTCACATATGATGCGATGTTCAGGAAGGCGAAATCTGACTTGCAGAGCTGCAATGCGCGATCTGGCCATGCTGGAACGTCGCAAGTGAGCGCACTCTAGGCGGACCTTGTGCAGCAGTGCATCAAGATCCGGATAGTCCCTCAAAAAACTCTGCACGACCAAGTTGAGCACATGTGCCAAACATGGTATGTGAGTGAGGTTGCCAAGGCCCAGAGCTGCCACCAGATTTCGGCCATTGTCACACACTACCAAGCCTGGCTGGAGATTAGCTGACAAAAACCACACGTCGCTCTCCTGCTTGATGGCATCCCAGAGCTCCTGCGCTGTGTGGCTTCGATTCCCCATGGAAATTAATTTCAGGA
Source organism: Oophaga sylvatica (assembly GCA_033576555.1). Classification (NCBI taxonomy): domain Eukaryota; kingdom Metazoa; phylum Chordata; class Amphibia; order Anura; family Dendrobatidae; genus Oophaga; species Oophaga sylvatica. The sequence continues at coordinate 34,096 of JARQOD010007756.1, forward strand.
CGGCCTGTTGACGTTTGGCCACGGCTGTGCTCATATCGGTCGCAACAGGTAAGGTTCACGGGTCCATGTGGAGGTATACCGTGACGGCTCGTGCAGCGATGATTCTGAGGAACTGGAGTAGGAGGAGGAATCAATGTGTACAGACTGGATTCCTGCAATCCTTGGAGTTGGCAGAACACATACAGCGCCACTGGCAAGATCTGTACCCGGCTCCACAACATTGACCCAATGGGCAGTGAGGGAAAGGTATCGTCCCTGGCCATGGGTACTGGTCCACGCATCGGTGGTCAGGTGGACCCTGCTACTGACGGCGTTTAGTAGCGTATGTTTAATGTTTCCCTCGACATGTTTTTGCAGAGCAGGGACGGCTTGCCTGCTGAAATAAAATCGGCTTGGCACATTATATTGTGGGACTGCCAATGCCATAAAGTTCCTGAAACTGTCAGTCTCCACCAGCCTGAATGACAGCATTTCAAGGGACAGGAGTTTTGCAATGCCAGCATTCAGAGCCTGTGCTCATGGATGGTTTGCCGAGTATGGCCGTCTTTTATCCCATGCCTGTGGTACCGATGGCTGTTTTGTGGTCTGGGAGTATGACGATGACTGTGAACTTGCTGCTGTGGGTGGAATAACAGTTTGTCTATGGACAACAGTGACCGAGGTTCTTCCATGGAGATCCTGTGAGGAAGCCGAACCAGGTGTGTGTGAGCTGGAGGTAGAGGCTCCAACACGACCTGAAGATGTAGGTGCTGCTGTAGGTTGGCCACATCTCCAGTGTGTCTTTGTAACTCAGCTACGTGCTTTGTCCGTACATGTTTCCACATATTTGTGGTATTCAGGTTACTGATATTTTTACCTCTTTTAACTTTTTGCTTACACAGCTTGCATTGAACATAGCAAATATCATCTACAAGTCTGTCAAAAAAGGACCACACAGTGCAAGTCATGGGGCCCAATTTTGACATTTCTAAGAGAACTGCTCCCAACAGGTGCAAAACTGGAGGCTACAGGCAAGCGAGTCTGCAGCCTACCTCTCCCTCCTCTTTGTACCGTTGGGACAATCTCTTCCTCAGAGCTGCTCCACCACCTTCCTGTTGCTCACGCCATGTTGGGTCTCGGACTTCATCATCTCCACTACCCTCTTCCAACACCTGCTGCTGTTGGATGGTCTGGGCAGCACCATGCTCCACAAAACCTGGCACCTGAGTCTCATCATCATCATAAGATGCGTTCTGCGGTGTGCTGTCCATCGGCACTGGCTCACCCGCCTCTTCAGATTGAGAGAGACACAGCTGTTGCGCATCACTGCATACTCCCTCTTCTTCAAATTGCAGAATGCTGCTTGCCTGTGCCCGTGTTTGCGAGCCAACAGATTCTGAGAACAGAAGCAGAGACTCAGCTGGCTCCTGTACAGAACTCTCTGACTGCCTGGGCAATTTGACAGGCGGTGAACAGACAGATGGTTGCTCAACAGTGTTGTGTTCCTGAGAGGAGGTGGAAGGAATTGAAGTCGATGCATTGGCTGCCATCCAACCAACAACGGCTTCAATTTGTTCTTCCCGCAGCAGGGGGCACGCCGAGCTCCTACCAAACTGCGCATAAAGGAACGCTCATGGGTAAAACTGGTGGATGCTGTGTCACTGAGGGCGGCAGCAGCCACAGAATCCCCACGTCCTCTCCCTGCTGAAACTCCACGGCCACGACCACGTGCCTTACTCCCTGCCTTCTTCATCTTGGTAGATTGATAAAGAAAGTCAGAAAAGTTATAAGGCCTAAGTGTGGTTATTACGCAGAGACTGAAGTGAACACTGAAACACAACTGTTCACAATCTGTGAAAGGCTACTCCTTTGTCTACTTCTATAGTGTTTGCAACCAATGTATTGGATACGGATGGAAGCGCGTCACACTAATAGATTATATTTATTTTAAATGGAATGGAGCAGAACCAATTGGAGAGAAATGAAAAGGATGAGGCACTGAGACACGCTCAGCAGAGTACAAGCAGCAGTGCTTGAACAAGTAACTGGAGCGTGATGTGCACTCAAAAAATAAAAACACAGACTGAAGTGAACACTGAAACACAACTGTTCACATTCTGTGAAAGGCTATCTTGTTATTCTATAGTGGTTGGCAACCAATGTATCGTGATCGGATGAAACCAGACACGCTATAATTATATTTTTAAGGAAGGGGCAGGAACCAAAATGGATAAGAATATGGAAAAGGATGCTGGCACTGAGAGCGGCACAGCCAGATACCAGCTCCCGTGCTGAACAAGTAACTGAGCGTAGATGTGATAAAAAATAAAAATAAAGATCCAGAGACTGAAGTGAACACTGAAACACAACTGTTCACAATCTGTGAAAGGCTACTCCTTTGTCTACTTCTATAGTGTTTGCAACCAATGTATTGGATACGGAAGGAAGCGCGTCACACTAATAGATTATATTTATTTTAAATGGAATGGAGCAGAACCAATTGGAGAGAAATGAAAAGGATGAGGCACTGAGACACGCTCAGCAGAGTACAAGCAGCAGTGCTTGAACAAGTAACTGGAGCGTGATGTGCACTCAAAAAATAAAAAACACAGACTGAAGTGAACACTGAAACACAACTGTTCACAATCTGTGAAAGGCTACTCCTTTGTCTACTTCTATAGTGTTTGCAACCAATGTATTGGATACGGATGGAAGCGCGTCACACTAATAGATTATATTTATTTTAAATGGAATGGAGCAGAACAAATTGGAGAGAAATGAAAAGGATGAGGCACTGAGACACGCTCAGCAGAGTACAAGCAGCAGTGCTTGAACAAGTAACTGGAGCGTGATGTGCACTCAAAAAATAAAAAACACAGACTGAAGTGAACACTGAAACACAACTGTTCACAATCTGTGAAAGGCTACTCCTTTGTCTACTTCTATAGTGTTTGCAACCAATGTATTGGAAGGGAGGAAAAGGCGCACAATAGATTATATTTATTTAAAGGAATGGAGCAGAACCAATTGGAGAAAAATAAAAAGGGAAAGGGGCACTGAGACCGCCAGCAAGTACAAGCAGCGTGCTTGAAAAAGTAAGGAGCGTGGTGCACTAAAAAAATAAAAAACACGGGACAAAGTGAACATAAAAAACAAAAATGTTCAAATCTGGAAAGGTACCCCTTTGTCTACTTCTATAGTGTTTGAAACCCAATGATTGGATACGGATGGAAGCGCGCCACAATATTAAATTAAATGGAGAGAAAGAAACATGAAGAAAAAAAAAAAGAGCTGGAGTGCATGGGAATGCCCACAGCAGCGTTGCATGCAGAGCAAACTGCGCTCACCTGCATACACACACCTTGCAGAGCTTTTTAAAAAAAACACGCAGGCAAAAAAAAAGCTTTAACCCGCGGTTTTTTGCTAGCCTGCCTCAGCCGCACTAAAACCAATCTCAAAATGTCCCCAGAGTCAGCACGCAGCGTTTGTCCCTTTTGAATCACAGCACGTGACGAAAAAAGGCGGCGGCGCCTTTTAAGTGCATTCTGAATAATTTCAGCACCAATCACAGCCATGCCATTAGTTAACATGAACCCCAGCAGTACAGGTGTGCACACACTTTTAGGATTCCCCCTTGGCTGACTAAAACACATTGCCTCCAAAGAATTATGGAAATTCCGATTCCGGTATAGATATTGGAAAAATCGGAACTAAAATATCGAAAGGGCCCAAAAAGCTAATATCGGCCGATACCCATCTTGCGGGACGTATCGCTCAAACATTTTATAAAGCATCCCCCTTTTGCAGCCTTTTAAAGCACTCCCCCAAAGCGCCTTTCTTTAAAGCCTCCCCCATAAAGGGAAAAAAACCCCCAAAACCTTTTATATGTACTCCCCTAGGCAGTCATTTTTTAAAGCACTCCCCATATTCACCTTATTTTTAAGCTTCCCCCATTTGGCCCTTTTTTATAATGCACTCCCCCTATGCAGCCCTTTTTAATGCACTCCCCCTTTTAGCCCCTTTAAAGCCATCCCTTGGGTTTTAAAGCCCCCTATTAGTTAATAATCATTTACTTATT
>JARQOD010007757.1:0-38151 GCA_033576555.1 Oophaga sylvatica
AATACAGTTGGCAGGGATTATAGGAACGGGTTTACGCTGGTGGCCGGACCTCTGTCCTTTAACATACCTCCGGTTAGGATTAGTTGGGACCCCATTCAGGGTCAGCTTAGACCCCGACACCCTCTACCGGAGACAGCGATAGCGGATTCCGTTTTGCCCACTGGACATTCTATCAGTAAATCCAGTTATAAATATCTATGCCTGTTATATAGTATTGCCCTTTTGATATAGATTACTGACACTCTATATATATCTGCTATACAGCGTGACTTTTTTCACCGCCCAAAAAAATCTCCCCACGCTGGATCCATAGCCCAGCGGGCCCGACAGTTGCAGGGTTGTCCAGGAATTGCAGAAAATAATCCAAGTTTTGTCCCTCCCAAGCAAACCAATCTGAACCAAGGGTCTCCCCGGAAGGTTCACTTGTGGGGGACAAATTTTTTTATTTCCGGGAGGCATGTAAATTGTACTTTCGGCTGCGGCCTCGGTCATCGGGAGTGAGGAGCAGAGGTGGGAATTGTTGTCTCGCCTTGCAAGGGACCCCAATCTTGGGCGTTCTCTATTCCTCCAGGCTCCCCAATCTAGCAGGGATCGATTTTTTACTGCCCTGGGTCTGGTATATGAGATCCGATCGAGTTTCCCTTGCTGAAACAAAGTTACGTAAAAACGGCAGGGAAATCGTCCGCGGAGAATTTCTTCTGAGTTCCGAGATGGGCAACAATACTCAGGGAAAAGGACCCAGCTCTTAGGACCAGTTTGCAAGGGGTCTGCAAATTAAAAGATGTGTGGCTCAGTAAGATTTCCCTTCCATCACTGGAGCTGCATGGCCCTTGCTATTCGCATTGATAACGACTTGGGAAGACGCGAGGTAACTCCCCCCCCTTTGGACCCACCTACTACTAAATCCTTATACGAGGTTCCCCGGTCTGTTCTGAGGAACCCATCATTTGGGAGGGACATCATTTTGTAGGGGGGGAATCGGCGTGCCCCAAGGCTAAAGGTGTTTCTTTTGCGGGAGAGAGGGACATTTTTGGGGGTTGCCATCCCGGCCCTTTGACCCAAGGAGTTTAACCTGGGAGTCTGTATTTCGTCCCCAAATCCCTCCAGTTTATCGTGCCTGGGGGAGGTGGGATTGGTACAGAACGGAATTTCTGTTTTTCTTATAGTGGGTCCGGGGCTAATCTTGGGACGCTCGGTTTGCCCAGGTCATGTAGCAACTGATTATTGGCCAAACCGGTCCCTATACCTCTATTGTTCTGACCCTTGGTCAAGTAGCTTTGTTCAAGTGTTCATAACAAGATCTTCGAGAGGGGCAAACATAAAACAATTGTCTTGTTATTGTTGGAGGGGTCACCTCTCCTATTGTGTGGGACTTCCTTTGGTTGGCTAAACATAACCCGGATTGATTCAATCCAGAAAGATAAGCCAGTGGGGAAATTTTGCAAGAATAACTGCATGACACGGTCACGGTGCGGTTGTGCCTAGACTTTTCCCCTCCTTTTCTGGAGGACTTTGGGGAATGTTCCAAGGGGGGAAAGATTACCTCCTCATCCGCAAGACTGCTAAAATAAAGTTGCTTCCTGATCTTACTCTACTTTCCCAGGGACCGGAGGATGGGAATCCGGTTCCTATCCCAGGAGGGAGTTTGGTGTCAGCTTATCTCGACTTAGGGGGAGGTATTGGGGGCTCAGGGGACGCCCCTGTGGGACTTCCAGGGGGATAAGTGCCAGATCATTAAGACTGAAGGTTACGGAAACCGTTACAAACGGAGGCTGATAGGGGGAGAGTTTCTGGTCGAGATCTGAAGGTGAAGGGGATCGGTGTGGTTGTCTCCCAGGAATAAAAACTTAAAGTTCCCTCCTGGGGGTTGGGTCCCAGATTCATCGGGCCGTACAGATCCTCCATAATTAATCCCTTGGCATTTCGTCTGGCCCCCCCACGTTTAAAATTCATAATGTTTTCACAAGTCATTACTTAAAAATGTGGCACCATCATACGTCACCTCTACCTCCTTCAGTGGTGGTCAATGATAACGTGGAGGACTTTCACAAAACCACCCGACAACCTGGTCATGAGGGTCCGGAGGCCCCTCGAGAAGGGGGGTATGTCATGGGGCTCGCCACGAAGACGCCGCGTTGCACATTCTGACTTCTCACAGCTGAGCTGCTTTTTCTTTGTTTTGGTAATGTGAGAGTTAATTTTTCCTACTCTTTTGCTAAAAGGGTAGGTTTCAGCCTCGCCCGCTGCTTTTGATTGTGTTCTAATTAGTTTCCTTTAAAATTTCTGCCATCCTGGGTGTTGACCCGGGAAAGCATTCATTATTCACAGACTGGATCGGTTCGGTTTTTTAAGCTAAGAGTTTTAAAATTTTTTTTACTCTTATAGCTTATAATTATTCTGAGACCTTGGTTTCCACTGGTGGAGTGTTGTAGTAAACTTTATTTACTTTATTCCTTCTCTTTCTTTTGTTTCCTTTTTTTCATTTTTTTAAAAAACCGTTACCTGTTCATTTCCCCCTTTTGGGGGGATTCAGGGTCCTTTTAGGACAGAATACATTGGCAGGGATTGATAGGAACAGGGTTTACGCTGGTGGCCTGGCCTCTGTAACTTTAACAGACCTCCAGGTTTTAGGATTATTGGGACCCCATTCAGGGCAGCTTAGACCCCGTCACCCCTGCCGGAGACGCGTATACGGATTCCGTTTTGACCCACTGGACAATCTATCAGGGGAAATCCATGTTAAATATATCTATGCGCAGTTAATGTAGTTCCCTTTTATATAGATTACTGACATCTCATATATAACTGCTACACGTGACAGTTACCTTTCTCTATTTATTGGCTGCCTTAGGGAGCATTTGTGCCTCGTTATTGGCTTTATTTTATGGCTACATGTTTTTGGCATCATACTTTTGTCTCCCCTCGTTTAAACGTCCTCGCTGTCAATTTTTTTTCAAATAACATCCCCTTGCGTCCTTGTGCCGAGCTAACTCAGCACAGTGGATCATCTGTAAATCTGCTCCACTCATCGTGGGAACAGGGTAGGTATTTTTTTATTAACAGTAAAACATTCTGAGTGGGGGTCGGTGGAATGGAGACCACCATATTGTGAGGGAAACCATGGGCATCACACGTTGGGAATTACAATTGTGGTGTGTCAAGGGCACATAAAGATTTCCAATTAATGATAATGGAATCCCCCCTTTTGTATTTTAGGGGAGTAACATTGACACCCAACCATAACCAAAGGATATCTTTCAGATCAACTTGGGTTGGGGTCAAACGGCCGCAATTTTCCTGTTAAGAATTGGGCCGATTAGCTATTCCTCAAGAGGTGAATCTGTTCCTAACACGGAGAATGGTAACACAGATAATATGGTGACTATGAGGTAAATACTGTTGAGGGGATGGGGGGGCATCTACTGGAGGGGGACATGGAGGCATAAAATTTGTGTAGGGGAATTATTGGGGGCATCATTCCAGTAAGGGGACATGGGGCCAAATACTTGTGAGGGGGACAGGAACACATTTTAGGGGACTATGAAGATCAATGTGTGAGGGCGACTATGGAGGCATCTCTAACGTAAGGGACAAATGGAGGCATCATACGGTGAAGGGCACTATAGGGCATTATACTAGTAGGGGGACTAGAAGGCATCATACTGTGTGAGGGCACTATGGAAGCATCATACGGGTTTAGGGGGACTGTGGAGGCAATCAAACGGTGAGGGGACTGTGGAGGCATCATATTGTGTGAGGGGTACAGGAGGCATCAAGGGTAGGGATCTTGAAAGCATCATCCGTTTAAGGGGAACAAGGAGCATAATTCTGATGAGGGGGACAGGAGGCACATACTGGGAAGGACTAGGAGGCACATACTGTGTGGGGGAACATGGATCACATTCGTGTGAGGGGACTATGGAGCACATACTGTGTGGAAGGGACTATGGAGGCATTCAAACTCTGGACTTCTATTTGTTCAGCAGCGCGGATGATATCCATAAAATTCCTTTGTATGATTCCAATGGTCAATGCCTGACCTTGGACGTGCACTGACTTATATCCTTGTTACAGGGCACCAGCTGAGAAATTTTTTCTGAATAACAATTCTGAATCTATCGATAAACCCTTTGCACTCTTTTCTCCTACGTTCCTTGATGAGGGGGACAAGGAGGCATTATACTGGGGAGGGGGACTATGAGGCATCTTCTGAGGCAGTCCGATTTTCACCAAGCACCCCATTAAATAAAACATAAAACAATTCACAACACTCGGCTGGTTATACACCAGTGTAACAAGCCCTCATGTAACTATTTTTCAAACACAAATTAGTAATAAGCCATACTTGCCAATCTCCAAAAACAGCAGGAGGCTTCTGGATAATAGGGAAACTTCTGGATCCCAAAGAGTTGGCAAATTTCCTGGGTGCTGCCAAAAGCCCCTGAAAACTCCCTAAGCAATGCTGTTCCTGAATTTTTGCTACAGGTGCGGAGGACTCCATCACCAAAAAGGACTGAAGTCCAGAAGCATTTAAGGGTCTTGAAATGAGGGTATCACTTATTAGTCTCTCCCACACAGCGTCCCTTAAAAAGTGGCAAGTTTGGGTTTTTAAAAGAACCAGCTTGCAGGTAAGTCCACCAGCATAAATGTTTAATGGGGTTTTTGATAGTTCTGAGCAAGGCTCCCTCTGGGTTACAAGCGGTACTAGGAGGATTGGGAATCAGGTGTTACGATTGTCTTATTAAGGAATCATTTTCCCATCAGGGTTGCCGGTGATCAATTGTTCTGGTCTGAATCCTTCTTTCCAGTTTCCCTTGTGCCTGCTGTCGTTCGCTCTCCTGCTGTCAGATAAGACAATTTCTTATTTTGTTTTTTGCTATATTTTTGCATTTGTCCGCAACTTCTGGGGGCCTTCTGGGTCCCCTCCGGGGGTTTTTTCCCCTCAGTTTAGTCCAGCCCTGTTTTTGTACTTTGCCTTTTTGCAGTTTTTTTTTAGTGGCTCTGTTTTTGTTTTCACAGAGAACTAATTTAGGTGGTAGAGGCGTGTATCTCAGGTTTTTTTGAAATTAGTATTTGGGTTTTTTCCGGGTTTCCTGGGTTGCGTAAGTACCCTTCCTGCCTTTTTATTAGATATTTGGGCCCCAGCGTTTGCTCTTCTATTTTCTTTCTGGTCATATTTCCCTTGTCTAACCGCCATTACTTTTGGGGGGCTTTCTATTATCTTTGGGTTCTGCTCCGGGCGATACTTTCCTATTCTATTTTAGGTGGTTTTTTTTTTTCTCAGGCTGTACAGGCGTCAGGAACCATCTAGAACGCCCACCGGCTGCCTCTATTGTGGTGGTTAGTCAGGTACTGCAATCTCAAATTCCAACGCTCTGGTGAATTTTTTTTTTTAACCTCACTCCTCAGCTACCGTAACATAACAGTATCCCGGCAAAAAAAATTGTATGGTAACCACAAAGAAAAAAAAAAAAAAAATTTTTTGAAGAAAAAAGTTTCAAGATATTTTTCTGTTGTTGCATTTTTTTTTTTTTTTTTTCTTTTCCTCTGTTCTCTGGTGCTGGGGAGGATCTTCTCCAATGGATTTTGCACGTTGTCTGGCCGTGGGACACTTGCCACTAGCAATTTGCTGCATACTGCTAGGTTCCTTTGTGGGGAAACCCAGGATCCCCATGCCAGATTTTTTTTTCAGGGGACGAGCTAAGTTTCAGAATTTCAAAATATTTGTAAATTGTTTCTGCCTTAAAACTAATCCCAGGAAACGCAGCGCAGCAGGTTCAAATTGCACTCCTCCTGCGCGGCGATCCTCAGGATTGGGCTTTTTCCCTGACACCGGGGATCCTGTTTTTGAGTGATGTTGATGTTTTTTTAGGCTTTGGGTTTGACGATGACCTAATATCACTGAACAAGCGAAAAACCCCTTGTTGGCTTAAATCAGGGCTTGATGACGCTGAGTTATACTGCCAGAGATTCCGTAGGTGGCAGTCCTGACCAAATGGAATGACACCTTTGGCGGCCCTTTTCCGAAGGGCTGTCGATAATGAAAGGATGTTATGGTGGGTTCCCTGCCCCTCTGGTCTCAATGATTCTATGTCATTAGCATTCAAAAAGGCAGACGTTTGCGTAGCGAGAGTATGCGTGGAGTGGTGTTGCCTGTGACCAGCGCTGAGCCCCCTGCAGTGTGAGGATGGGTCGGGCCAGCGTATATTTCGAAAGCGCAATGGTTATGTTTCTACTGGGGGGATGCCTCCATCTATTTCGTCGCCCTAAGCGGGAAACTTTTCAACGCTCAGTTTCTTGGGGGGTGTTCAGACAAGTTTTTATTAACTCACTCTGATACCTCTGCCTCATTTTCTGCTCGGGCTTTCGTTGATTCTGGAGCAGCTATTAACCTGATGGATTTGATTTTGCTAAACGTTGTGGATTTCCCTTGATACCCCTACAAAGTCTATTCCCCTACTGGGATCGATTCTACCCCTTTGGCTGAGAATAAAACCCCAGTTTTCTACTCAGGTGATAATGAGGTTGAACCTGATCACCAGGAGTGCTGCAAATTTTTGTTCTATATAATCTGCATGACATTATCGTGCTGGGTTTCCCTTGTTACAGTCTCATAATCCTGTTTTGGATTGGAAATCTGTGTCTGTAACCAGTTGGGCTGCCAATGTGTTAATACCAACACTCCTGTTTTTTCTCCCTCCCCCCAGCTGAGGATGTTCCTGACTTTTTGTTTGATTTTTCTGATGTGTTTTAGCGAAAGTAAATCTGCATCCTTACCTCCCCATAGGAGCTATGACTGCGCTATTGAATTAGTGCCAGTAGTAAATTCCCTAAGGGTCGCCTCTTTAAACTTGTCTGTACCTAAAACAGACGCTATGGGGTCTTATATCAAGGAATCATTGGAAAAGGGGTCATATCAGACCATCCTCTTCACCCTTAGGTGCCGGTTTTTTCTTTGTGGCCAAAAAAGATGGTTCATAAGGCCGTGTATTGATTATCGTCTCTTGAACAATATTACTGTGAAATATCAATACCCGTTACCCTTGATTTCTGACCTGTTTTCCAGGGTGAAAAACGCTACTTGGTTTACCAAGCTTGACCTCAGGGGGCGTATAACCTTATTCGCATTAAGCACGGGATGAATGGAAGACGGCATTTAACACCCCTGAAGGCATTTTGAGTACCTTGTGATGCCCTTTGGGCTCACTAATGCTCCTTCCGTCTTCCAGTCCTTCATAAAATGACATTTTCAGGGATTTTGTGGACACAGTTTCTGATTGTTTATTTGGATGATATCTTGATTTTTCTAATGACTGGGACTCTCATGTGAAACATGTTCGAACTATATTCCAGATTTTGAGAGAGAATGCTCTGTATGTGAAGGGATCAAAGTGTCTTTTTGGCGTACAGAAGATCTCATTTCTGGGATTCATTTTGTCCCCATCTGTTATTGAAATGGACCCGGTCAAGGTTCAGGCCATCTGTGATTGGTCCAACCTACTTCATTAAAGGCTCTTCAGAGATTCTTGGGTTTTGCCAATTTTTTCGTAAATTTATTGGTAATTTCTCTGTTATTGTTAAACCATTAACTGATTTGACCAGAAAGGGTTCTGATGTGGTGAATTGGCCTCCTGAGGCAGTCTCTGCGTTTCAGGAACTTAAGCAGAGATTCACATCTGCTCCTGTTCTACGGCAGCCTGATGTTTCTCTGCCGTTTCAGTGGAGGTTGATGCCTCTGAAATTGGGGCAGGTGCCGTTTTGTCCCAAAAAGATCCAGAGACCTCTAAAAGTAACCCTTGTGCCTTTTTCTCTCGAAAATTTCTCCTACTGAACGTAATTATGACGTGGTAATCGGGAGTTATTGGCCATGAAGTGGGCTTTTGAAGAGTGGAGACATTGGCTGGAGGGAGCCAAACATCAGGTGGTGGTCCTTACGGACCATAAGAATCTGGTCTATCTGGAATCTGCCAAGCGACTCAATCCTAGACAGGCCAGGTGGGCCTTGTTTTTCACACGTTTTAATTTTGTGGTTTCCTTTCTTCCTGGCACTAAGAATGTTAAGGCGGATGCCCTCTCGAGGAGTTTCCTTGCGGACTCTCCTGAGCTATCTGATCCCTCTGTTATTTTGAAGGAGGGTGTGAGTTCTTTCCGCCATCTCGCCTAATTTGAGACTTGCTCTGGAGGGGTGTCAGGAGGATAGGCCCGAGCGCTGCCCTGTTGGAAAATTGTTTGTCCGGACCAATGGAAAAAGAGTGTGATGTCTGAGATTCATTGTTCCGCTTTGGCTGGGCATCCCGGAATTTTTGGTACCAGAGACTTGGTTAGTCGGTCCTTTGGTGGCCTACCTTGTCTCGCGATGTCAGGGAATTTGTGCAGTCCTGCGGGACTTGCTCTCGCTCCAAGCCTTGCTCTCGCTCTAGTGGTTTGTTGATGCCATTGCCTGTGCCCAAGAGACCATGGGCCCATATCCTTATGGATTTCATTTCCGATCTTCCTGTTTCTCAGAGAATGACCACCATCTGGGTAATTTGTGATAGGTTTCCAAAATGATACATCTTGTGCCATTACCTAAGTTGCCTTCCTCCTCTGAATTGGTGCCGTTGTTCCTTCAGCACGTGGTTCGTTTACACGCATTCCTGAGAACATTGTGTCTGACAGAGGAGTCCGTTTGTTTCCAGATTTTGGAGGACTTTTTGTTCTAAACTGGGTGTTCAATTGTCTTTCTCCTCGGCATTTCATCCTCAGACCAATGGTCAAACTGAGAGAACAAACCAGACATTGGAGACTTATCTAAATGCTTTGTGTCTGCTGATCAGGATGACTGGTCTCTTTTTTGCCTTTGGCTGAGTTGCTCTTAATAAAAGGGCTAGCTCTGCCACTTTGATTCTCCGTTTTTCTGTAATTCTGGGTTTCACCCTCGATTTTCTTCAGGACAGACGGAGGCTTCTGTCTGTCCAGGTGTTGACTCTGTTGTTGAGCGTATGCAGCAGATTTGGGACCAGGTAGTGGAGAGGTTGTCCCTCTCTCAGGAGAAGGCCCAGCGGTTTGCTAACCGGCATAGGACTGATGGTCCTCGGTTTAAAGTGGGGACTTGGTCTGGTTGTCCTCAAAGAATATTCCTATGAGAGTAGCATCTCCTAAATTTAAGCCTAGGTTCATTGGACCTTATAAGATCATGGAGATTATTAATCCTGTTTCTTTTCGTTTGCTTCTTCCAGGGACATTTAAGATCCATAACGTGTTCCACAAGTCCTTGTTGAAGAGGTTTGTTGAGCCAGTGGTTCCTGCTGCTGTGCCTCCTGACCCTGTTTTGGTTGAGGGCAATCTGGAGTATGTGGTTGAGAAAATATTGGATTCTCGTTTTTCTAGACGAAGACTCCAGTATTTGGTTAAATGGAGAGGTTATGGTCAGGAAGATAATTCTTGGGTGTTTGCTTCGGACATCCATGCTAGGAGACTTATCCGTGCGTATCATAGAACTCATCCTGACCGACCTGGTTGCTCAAATGAGGGTTCGGTGACCCCTCCTCAAGGGGGGGTACTGTTGTGAATGGGTTTGAGATGAGTTCTGAGCAGAGGCTCCCTCTGGTGGTTACAAGCGGTACTAGTGAGGATTGGGAATCAGGTGTTACTGATTGGTCTTATTTAAGGGAATCATTTTCCCATCAGGGTTGCCGGTGATCAATTGTTCTGGTCTGAATCCTTCTTTCCAGTTTCCCTTGTAGCCTGCTGTGTCGTGTCTGCATCTCCTGCTGTCAGATAAGACAATTTCTTATTTTGTGTTTTTGCTATATTTTTGCATTTTGTCCTGCACTTCTGTGGGGGCCTTCTGGGTCCCCTCCGGGGGCTTTTGCCCTCTCAGTTTAGTCCAGCCACTGTGTTTTGTACTTTTGCTTTTTGCAGTTTTTTCAGTGGCTGCTGTTTTTGTTACACCAGAGAACTAATTTAGGTGGTACAGGTCGTGTGATCTCAGGTGATTTTGAAATTAGTATGTTGGTGTTTTTCAGGGTTTTTCTGGGATTGCAGTAAGTACCCTTCCTGTCCTTTTCTATTTAGATAGTTTGGGCCCCAGCGTTTGCTCATACTATTTTCTTTCTGTGTCAGTATTTCCTCTTGTCTAACCGCCATTACATGTTTGGGGGCTTTCTATTATCTTTGGGGTTCTGCTCCGGGGCTTTCCTATTTCTATCTTTAGGTGTAGTTAGTTTCTCAGGCTGTGACGAGGCGTCTAGGACCATCGTAGGAACGCTCCACGGCTGCCTCTAGTTGTGGTGGTTAGTCAGGGTACTGCAATCTCATAGATTCCAACTGCTCTGGTGTATTTCCTTTTTTACCTGCACTCCTCAGCTACCGTAACATAACACATAAAATTTTCTGAAAAAAACTAAAAAAGCAGAAAAAAAAATCATTAAGGCTGGTCAGGGCACAGCGGTTCCCATGCTGTCATGCAGATGACAGCGTGAGCCAGCAGCTGTGACCGGTGGTGAAAAGGTTACTGCGGGTCACAGGCATCGGCTGATGAGAGTACAACTGATAGCGAGAGCAGGCAAGGCTGATGAGAGTATTGATCAGCCAGCGCTTGTGCAATAAATACATTTAAGAGAAATTAAATAAATTAAAGAAAAATGACGTGGGGTCTCTTCTATTCTTGGTAACCAGCGCAGGCAAAACTGATAGCTGTGGGCTGCAACCCCAAAGTGTCAGCTTTATATTGGCTGGTTATAAAAAAAGGCATGGGGCCCCCTCCATTTTTGACAAACAGCCAAGCTAAAGCAGACAGCTGGGGCTTGCATTCTCAAATTGGGAAGGGGCCATGGATAAAAATAGCAGCCTGCAGTCACCCCAGAAAAGGCGCATCTATTTGATGCGCCAATTCTGGCGCTTTGTCCTGCTCCCACTTGCCCGATGCGGTGGCAAGTGGAGTAAATAAAAACTCCCTGACCCTCTTTTACCCATTTATTCGCAAAAAAAAATAAAAAAAGCAAAGTTATACTCACCTTTTCGACGATAATCCATTGATACCTATGTACCACGTTAAAAGACGAAAAATAATAAAACACCATATTCCTCACCTGTCCGACAAGAAGATAATGCATATCTGTGACATGAAAATCCAGTCGGAACACTCTGACAGGAGCGTGATTACACTCCTGCAGTGAGTAGCGCTGACGTGACAAAGGTCACTGGAGTTCATAGCTGATGAACCCCGGTCACCTCACATACGGCACCGCTCGCTGCTTGAGAACTTTGCAGTTCACGGACTTTCTAGTGCACGGACACTAGGTGTTCGATACAGATCCCGAACTTTAGTTTATAGGGGAGGGTAGGGAGGAAAGGAAAGAAAAAGCCGGTATTCCAGCAAAACGCACGTCAGGGACACAAGTCCCGATAATATGTTAAATGTAGAGATATGATTGAGTCCGAATACAACTGACCTCTTAGTCATAAATTATCTGGGGACTGAAAGAAATTTTAAAGTCTCCCAGGAGGCTCAACAATTAATGACTCTATAAATATATTTGATATGGGAACAAAATAACCTGACCTATAATTTACAAGAGACAATAGTCAGGAAACCTATTTCTACTTGTAGTACATTCTACATTTACAGGGATTTAGTGGATCACAGCTGAAATAACTACACTACTGCTATAGATGTGATCCAATATACATCCTTAATGGATGTATGTGAATTTACAGGGATTTTAAATGTATATGTATAATAAAGGTTAAATTTTATTACACATTCTTTCCCTTTCTCCATACCCTCCATTATAATCTATAATTTACTGGTTGTGTACAACAAAATCCAATGAGATCTGACAACAAAAATACTGGACCCCGAACTTTACTGTTCGTCCATCACTAGTCTCTGTCCTGGGCCCCTTCCTGCTATAATGTCCCCATCCTGGTATAATGCACCCCCATACTGGACCCCTTCTTGTAATATTGTCCCCCATCCTGGTTTTTGTAACCCCTGTTGGGTTGTTTTTGATTGACTGTATTCATGCAGTATATTATCTGAAGGCGGAAATAACGCTCACAATTGTATATTAGCCATCACTTTTCTATGGCTCTTTTTCGATCCTCAGTTGTTTGCTGAGTCAGTGTCTTTCTCCTATCACGTTGTAGCATCATCAGCATATATCCATCTAGCACAGAAACTATTCTTAATACCTCCCCTCGCCCCCACAATGTCCGGTGTCCTCTTCTCCTCTTCCATAGCCGGCAGAGTCCAGCAGCTGACTTTGATTTGCCAGCCCTGGGTGGCACAAGACATTACTGCCATGTGCCGCCCATTCTGTGCAGGGATCCGGCAGGTCTCTGTGCTGTAATACATTTCATCTGAATGTGCGTCCATGAATGCACATCTAGCTGAAATAGGTGCTGGCGTCTGTGGGCCTCCTCTCACACGGTCGCATTACCGCTTGCATTCCTTCAACTGCGATCGTTACACCTTTGCACCCCTTAGACTGCGATCGTTACCCCTTTGCACCCCTTAGACTGCGATCGTTACCCCTGACTGTGATCGTTACACCTTTTCCCCGCGTCCGCCTTAGACTGCAATCGTTACGCCTTTGCACCCCCTTTGACTGTAATTGTTACGCCTTTGCACACCCTTCGACTGCGATCGTTACGCCTTTGCACCCCTTCGACTGCGATCGTTATACATTTGCACCCCCTTCGACTGCGATTGTTATACCTTTGCACCCCTAGACTGTGATTGTTACGCCTTTGTACCCCTAGACTGCGATCGTTACGCCTTTGCACCGCGTCCGCCTTAGACTGCAATCGTTACGCCTTTGCACCCCCTTCGACTGCAATTGTTACGCCTTTGCACCCCCTTCGACTGCGATCATTATACCTTTGCACCCCTAGACTGTGATTGTTACGCCTTTGTACCCCTAGACTGCAATCGTTACGCCTTTGCACCCCCTTTGACTGCAATCGTTATGCCTTTGCACCCCCTTCAACTGCGATCGTTACCCCTTTGCACCCCCTTTGATCATTACGCCTTTGCACCCCCTTCGATCATTACGCCTTTGAACCCCCTTTGACTGCAGAGCATATACCGAGTGTACATGCAGATATCATGGCTCCCTTCTTCCTCAGATAAATTGTTTTCAGAAGAGGAGGCGGCAAACAGATTTCTGCATTTTCCAACTTTTTGCAAACAAGTGGAAAGGACGTGTGTTCATGCGTGACGACTCCCGTTTGTTCTTACTTTCTGGGAGATGTGAAGAGCTCACATCTTAACAATTTTTTTTTCCAGCGCAATTTTTGGTTCTCTTAAACTGTGAAAGCAGAAAGCCCCGAAGACCTGGAGGTCTATGTTTAACCTGTACATCAGGCAGTGACTAATTTCTAACAGGTAGTCGTCTCGCCAAACCACAGGAAGCGCATGGATCTGTAACTTTCCAAATAACTCCTTCGGCCGGCGGAACATTCACTTTGGACACATTTTAATCTAAACTGAGATTTCTGGCAAAAGAGAATTTTACATATTCGGCAAAAAATAGACAATAACGAGCAGTGTTAGAAGGTTTGTCGCTGAGATAAATGCGGCTGATACGATGGTAGAGCAGCAGCGCTCGATTGTGCTCCTATTGTGTGGTGTAAATATGACCTACATACTAGAAACAGGTCCTGTCGAGAATATGGAGCCTTGCTGCCACAAGGACCATTGTCCTTGATGTCACTCTTTTAGACCCTTCTAGGGTGGCTCAGACTGTAGCACATCTTTTGAGTAGTCACATATTCATTCAGTTACCAGGTTGCTGGGATTTTACACGCTGTGCCCTCTGACAATCCCACTCAGATCTGCTCTTCCAAAATTGTCTGTATACTCGGTTCTACTGTTCCCAAGTTGTCTGCATGCTCGGTTCTACTGTTCCAAAGTGCAAATTAGGTTCTGCTTTACCACAATGTTGTTCCAAATAGCCGTCTGCCATTCCATGACCAATGTACTATCCAGCATACTCAGCTCTACTATTCTACAGCCAACATAACATTCCAACTCAACTCTTCTACGTGCGCATATTTCAGCTTCACTGTTCCAGGTGTCACCGTTCAAGATTCCTTCCAGCTTTTCCAACTCTGCTGTGTCTCGCTGCACCAACGCTTCCGCGCCGTGCTGCTCACCCTGACCTACACACCTGACCTGATGAGCAAGACCAGAATCTTTGTCACAAAGTGTGGCCAAAAAGTTGGAGTCTGTAGTGTAACCTCGCAAAAATGGCTATACAGCTACGACACCCACCATAATCTAAAATACAAAATAAACGCACCCTTCCCACATACTCGACTGTCTCTGACTCTCTGTGGAGCTGCAAGTTCAGAACTGCAGTGGGTGTTCCCTGTGAAACAGTCTTTCTTGCTCCCTTTTTTGAAAGTCAAGCATAATTAATATAGACACAACATGTGGCGTGCAACCAGGGAACACTTTAGTTTTAGTGCAAAAGACCTCCATGTGCACACAACTGGGATTCACACATGTAAATAATTTGGAATCTTACCTGAAGACAGTAGCGTCAATTCGAGTCTAAGGGCTCATACCCACTTGCGAGAAATACGGACGAGTGCAATCCTATAAAAAAATCGGATTGCACTCAGACCAATGTTATTCAATAGGTGACATCTCATTTGCGACTTTTTTCTTAGCCGAAATCGGACTGAGAAAAATATCGCAGCATGCTGCGTATTGCTGCGATTCTCGGATGAGACTCGCCGATGCAAGTCAATGAGTGCGAGAAAGAAAACGCACAGCACTCGCACCTTGCGAGTGCTGTCCGATTTATATGCAGCGGTATCCTTTGAAAAGCCAGCGATTCATGTGCCGCTACTGTAAATCACACTGACAGCTCACAAAACACTAGATATATACACATAGAATACATACATATATATACACGTCAGTGACACACACATATATATATATTTATTTATATTTCATAGAGATATAGATAATTCATTTGTGGGCTTCTGTAAAATCATTACAGAACCCGACAGGATATGAGACATGGTTTACATACAGTAAACCATTGGATATCCGTTAGATTTACAGTGCCTACAAGTAGTATTCAACCCCTGCAGATTTAGCTGGTTGACACATGCGGAATTAACTTGGCATTGTGACATTTGTACTGTAGATCAGCCTGGAAGTGGGAAATGCACTGCAGCAAAAATTTTTGTTTTAATATATTTTTTTTTTTTTAAAACGTTAAAAGTTAATTCAGAGTGTCATTTATTATTCAACCCCTCAAACCACAAGAATTCTGTTTGGTCCCCCTAAAGTATTAAGAAGTAGTTCAGGCACCAAGAATAATGAGCTTCACATGTGTGGATTAATGATCTCTTTTGCCAGCCTTTTCTATTTAAGACCCTCCCCAAACTTGTGAACAGCACTCATACATGGTCAACATGGGAAAGACAAAGGAGCATTCCAAGGCCATCAGAGACAAGATCGTGGAGGGTCACAAGGCTGGCAAGGGGTACAAAACCCTTTCCAGGGTTGGCCCTACCTGTCTCCACTGTTGGAGCATCATCCGTAAGTGGAAGGCTTATGGAACTACTGTTAGCCTTCCACGGCCTGGACAGCCTTTGAAAGTTTCCTCCCGTGCCGAGGCCAGGCTTGTCCGAAGAGTCAAGGCTAACCCAAGGACAACAAGGAAGGAGCTCCGGAAGATCTCATGGCAGTGGGGACATTGGTTTCAGTCAATACCATAAGTAACGTACTCAACCGCAATGGTCTCCGTTCCAGACGAGCCCGTAAGGTACCTTTACTTTCAAAGCGTCATGTCAAGGCTCGTCTACAGTTTGCTCATGATCACTTGGAGGACTCTGAGACCAAACTGGTTCAAGGTTCTATGGTCTGATGAGACCAAGATCGAGATCTTTGGTGCCAACCACACACGTGACGTTTGGAACTGGATGGCACTGCATACGACCCCAAGAATACCATTCCTACAGTCAAGCATGGTGGTGGCAGCATCATGCTGTGGGGCTGTTTCTCAGCCAAGGGGCCTGGCCATCTGGTCCGCATCCATGGGAGGATGGATAGCACGGCCTACCTGGAGATTTTGGCCAAGAACCTCCGCTCCTCCATCAAGGATCTTAAGATGGGTCGTAATTTCATCTTCCAACAAGACAACGACCCAAAGCACACAGCCAAGAAAACCAAGGCCTGGTTCAAGAGGGAAAAAGTCAAGGTGTTGGAGTGGCCTAGTCAGTCTCCTGACCTTAACCCAATTGAAAACTTGTGGAAGGAGCTCAAGATTAAAGTCCACATGAGACACCCAAAGAACCTAGATAACTTGGAGAAGATCTGCATGGAGGAGTGGGCCAAGATAACTCCACAGACCTGTGCCGGCCTGATCAGGTCTTATAAAAGACGATTATTAGCTGTAATTGCAAACAAGGGTTATTCCACGAAATATTAAACATAGGAGTTGTATAATAATTGACCCACACTTTTATGTTTAAAATTTATTAAAATTCAACTGAGCAACATAACTTTTTGGTTTGTAAGATTTATGCTTCTGTTAATAAATCCTACTCTCGTTTGCAGTTTGAAGGCTCTAACTTATTTGCATCTTATCAAACCAGCTAAATCTGCAGGGGGTTGAATACTACTTGTAGGCACTGTATATACTCGTATGTTCCTCACCTCACGGAAGATGGAAAAAATGTGTGTTTATTTATTTTATTAAAAGTCTTTATGTGTGGCCCAGCTTCGCAAGGCACACCTGTCTCCTGGAAAATGCACAGGAAGGTAACTGTAAAGCTTGATATTCATTCACGCACACTTCTCAGCATTGCCACTAGAGGCATATCAGACTATTTAGTAGTGTGAAGTAGCAATAGTGAGTCAGTCAAGTTCCTGTCTTTGGACAGAGAGGTTGAGTTGTGATTCATTCCAGTCAGACAGACGGAGGGAGAGGAGAGAAGTCTGAATCCTGACAGAGCTTGTGTAGCTCATCTGATAAGAAAGTGGAGGCTAGTACGGGTGAAGTGAATCATCCTAGCCTAGTCAGAGCTACCCTTAACCTGCTACTCAGAACAAGCTGCCTGTGTTTCTAAGAAAGTGGAAGGTGACTTCAGAGCTACAGCATAAATACAGTCTGACGAAGCGTCCTGTGAGCTGCTCTGGACAGAGTTCTGTGAAAGAAAGAAGGAAAGGAATTACAGCAGTTATACCAACGAGTCAACTGGGAACAGGTCAGTGAGCACTGAAGAGAGCTGACCTTGGCACGATTGCTACACGTGCTTATGTTAAGGGCGAGAGCAGGGCGAAGGGCGAGTGGAGAAGTAAGAGTGACAAAGGGACAAATCACCCTCACTCAAATTAACCGGACACCGGGGTCCGAAGCGTTGCTAGTGCTTCACGCCTAGTAATAAGAAAACGGAGGCTTTCTGGACTACAAGTAGCAGAAGGTAGCCCTAAGCGCTGATACGTAATCGGGGTCAGGAAGAACAACAGTCTAGCAGGGCCCTGCACCAAAGACTAGTTCTATCCAATAGAAGGCTCCACCACAATGTTGGCCGGGCGTAGTTGCTATTAAAAGAGTTGCACTTGACTTTATGCAAGTTGTACTCACACACATTAAAAGGATAAAGGAGGCCTCTAACCTGCTCAACAGTTTTCCTGAATGTGCATTCTCCAACCTAACCAGCTTCCCGGGACATACCTGCAACATCTACAAGTAAAGGTATGGAAAGAGATTGCATTGTGTGTGACTGAATTCTTATCTGCACCCTGCATCACCACCATAGACTTTGAGGGACCAGTCCCACCTGTGGGGGACCTAACACCTAGCTGCCATAACATCCCCTCAGAGATCTACCCTGCAGCGCTGGTCAATCAGATCAGAAACCACAGGTGGCGTCACAAACTATTCTAATCTACAATCCCCTGTAAATATCCCCCATTGCATGACCGCCAGGGCCACGGACCGAGCTCTGCTGCCAGTGACAACTCCCATAGACTTCCATGGGCTCGGTTCCGAGTACCCCATAGCCCTGGTACCACCGATGTGGTGCGCGTCATCTAACTTGGCGTCCCCGAACAGGATACGAAGCTTGCAAATTGTGAGTCCTGTGTTGCCTATATTGACTGTTTTGTGCAGAAAAGACTGTTTGCTGTTTTGTCATCTTTGGCGCCATTTACCGCCATTTTACCGCCATATTCGCGCCCTGAGGCGCTGGTGAAGAAGGTGGGCGTGCATTTGTGGGCGTACCTGAAAGAGCGCGCTGTTTCCTGGACACGCCCCCAACGCTGGCGCGGCGGCAGGTCCTGTGAAGCCGAAGTAACGCTCTGACATCAGAGCGCCAGCGACTCAGGTCCCGTCTCCACCGCTGTGTCTGCGGAGCTGCAGCCTTTGGAAAAGGTAGGCTCCGATTAAAGAGGGGGGTGCCAACATGTCACAGCAACCGGCAGACAGCGCGGCCCCGGCCGGTGGCCCCAATGATTTACTACTTGGCGTTGTAGCGCAGGATGGAAATGTGGGCCCCTCACCTGGTCCTGTGGTCCCGCTCATGCCGCTAACGCTCCCATACATGCCTGGAGCGAAGTGGCTCCCTCAGTACAGCAGTGAGCCAGACACCCTGTCAGGGTTCAAACGGAAAATATGCAGTATACTGGACATGTACTCAATGACAGAGAAGCAAAGAGCTGCTGTGGTAATAGGGCAGTTAGCTGGTGCTGCTGAGAGAGAAGTAGAGACTTGGACCGCTGCAGACCAGGAGTCGGTGCCTGCGATTCTCTTAAAGCTACAGACTATCTTTGAGGACCGCACAGAAACAGATCTCCGGATGGCATTTTACCAATGCTCTCAGAGACCAGGTGACAGTATTAGGGACTACGCCTGCCGACTACAGGGGGCCCTGCGAGCTCTCAAACAGGTTAACCCTATAAGTGTCAGTGATGAAAGCAAAATGTTGAAGGAACAATTTGTACGGGGACTGAGGTCCCAAGCGGAAGGCAGGACTGTAAAATGGTGGTCCTTGGATCATCCTGATGCTACCTTTGATGCCCTAAAGGATATGGCTATAAAAGGACTGCGACCACTGGAAAAGCCTGAGGTGGCAACTCAGTATCACCCGGGTGAAGCCACTCTAAAGCCGGCAGTATCCGCCTTTTCCCCGCTGGTGGCAGAAGCCAAAACGCAGGTGGCGCCCCCTACTGAGTTGGACTGTGCGCTCGGAAGTGCGCCAGCTGACTAAAAACCTGGCCACTGTAATGAGTGCCCTGCAACTGCGGAAAGAGGAAGGAGGAAAGATCCTGCTAGCCGACTGTCCAGAGGATGTCCCTTGGATGAACCGGAGGAAATGGAGGACGTCGCCTCACCGGAGGACAACGCCACCCCCAGGAGCGACCCCTGATCAGCACCATCCTCGCCGAGAGATCATCTGCTACCGCTGCAACCGAAAAGGTCATCTGGCCCAGCAGTGTCCTTTAAACGAGCAGATCCTGGGTCCGAGGGCCAACACCCAGGAGTAGACTCATCAGGCCCCTTAGACTGGAACCCAGGTTTGTGGGAGGAAGACCCTACCTGTCCATCATTCTGGACGGGATCGCAATCCCTGCACTGCTAGACACTGGATCTCAGGTGACCATCATACCTGATGTCCTTTATAATAAGTTTTGGTCCATGGACAGTCTCCAGCCCCCGAGCCCTGACTTTGCAGTGTATGCCTCTAATGGTCTCCCTGTTGAAATACTCGGAGCCAAAAACGTGGACGTAAAGGTGGGCAGAGTGGAGCTGGAGGATCAGGGACTCTTAGTAGTAAAGACTGTAAATGAGGAAAATGGCTTAAATGTGGTTTTAGGTACTAACATAATTAGTAACTGTCTGGGAGAAGTTGTGTTTTTGCTCCAACAGCTCGCTGAAGTTGCCAAGCCAAAGCAGAAGGGAGTGATCCAGAGGGAGATCCGGGCCCTGATGTGCCAGCAGCAAGCGAAGCTTACAGATGGTGAAATTGGTAATGTACGGGTAACGGACCCGAACCCCATTGTGATACCCCCTATGAGTGAAATGCTAATATGGTGTAGGGCAGCAATAGGTCTGAGAGGACAGAACTACCAAGCAGTAGTAGAGCCCCATAGTTCAGAGCACAGACCTACACTCTTGACTGCTAGAGGGGTAGTGGAAGTAATAAATGGGAGAGTACCAGTACGACTTCTCAACTGGGGAGAAGATGAAGTAAATTTACCACGTTATGCCACTGTTGCTAAATTACATACCGTAGATAACAATTCTATTCTCACAACCGAGTCCTTAGCCTCCCGCCAACCAGCGGAGGATAATGATCCGGCAACCCAGGTGGCGGATTGGTGTCAGCAGCTCCATGTCGGGACAGACACCACTTCCGCCCACCAGAAACAGGGAGTACTACGAGTGGTACAGGAGTACGCACAGGTATTTAGCAAACACCCACTTGACTTTGGGACAATTAAGGGAGTACAGCATCATATCCCTACAGGCAGTCATCCTCCCATCAAAGAGCGGTACAGGCCTATACCTCCAGCCCACTATCAGAAAGCTAAGGAAATGTTGCGTGACATGAAGGAAGCCGGGGTGATAAGGGATAGTTGTAGTCCCTGGGCAACACCTCTAGTCCTAGTTAAGAAAAAGGATGGAAGCATGAGAATGTGTGTAGATTACAGACAAGTAAATCGCATAACACATAAAGATGCATACCCATTACCACGCATTGAGGAATCCTTAGCTGCTTTGAAAACGGCTAACTACTTTTCCACCCTCGACCTCACTAGTGGGTACTGGCAAGTAGCTGTGGCTGAGGAGGATCGGGAGAAGACGGCTTTCACCACCCCAATGGGACTCTGTGAGTTTGACAGAATGCCGTTTGGACTCAGCAGTGCCCCGGGAACATTCCAGAGAGTGATGGAGAGCTGCCTGGGACATCTCAACTTTGAAACCGTGTTGCTGTACCTGGACGACGTAATTGTGTACTCCAAGACGTATGAAGATCATCTGAAGCACCTGGCAGAGGTATTCGAGTCACTGTCCAAGTATGGGATGAAACTGAAGCCCTCAAAGTGCCATCTGCTCAAACGAAAGGTACAGTACTTGGGACATATTGTCAGCTCCGAAGGAGTAGCGCCGGACCCCGAGAAGGTCACGGCCATCCAGAAATGGCCGGAGCCGAAGAATCTCAAAGAGGTGCGCCAGTTCCTGGGACTAACAGGTTACTACAGGAGGTTTGTAAAAGATTACACCAAGAAAGCAGCGCCTCTGCAGGACCTCCTGGTGGGACAACCCCTCAAGAGCAGAAACCCTCCATTCCACTGGGGTAAAGAACAAGCTGAGGCATTCAAAGAGATGAAAGAGATCCTGACAGGCGATGAAATCTTAGCCTACTCTGATTACAGCCAACCGTTCCTGCTGTATACCGATGCCAGCAACGAAGGATTGGGAGCGGTCCTCAGTCAGAAGCAGAATGGCCAAGAAAAAGTTATCGCATATGCAAGCAGGAAGCTCCGGCCAACTGAGAGGAACCCAGAAAACTATAGCAGCTTCAAGTTGGAGTTCCTGGCGTTGGTTTGGGCCATTACAGAAAGATTCAAGCATTACCTTGCCTCCAACAAGTTCACTGCGTATACAGACAATAACCCCTTGACGCATCTTGAAACAGCCAAGCTGGGAGCCATGGAGCAACGTTGGATGGCTCGGCTGTCAAACTATCAATTTACCATCAAGTACAGGGCGGGCCGTAAAAATGCCAATGCTGACGCCTTGTCCAGAATGCCGCATGAATCCGACACGGAGGAAGAATCGGACGACCTGGAAGAGATTGAGCTACCTGCGTTCCACCGAAATGGGATGATCCATGAGCAACGAGCCTACAGAAAGCGGTGTGGTAAGACGTTAAACCCTTTACCTCATCACAGCTGGAAGGAGACTCAGGACAGCGATCCAGTGGTCAGCCGTATCAAGGAGCTGATAAGACAGGAAGGTTCCTCCTTGGAGAAGGATGCACCTATACCAGCAAAGCTCCTGTGGAACGAGAGAAGCCGGTTGTTCATCTACCGTGAGAAGTTGTGCAGGAGATACATCGACCCAAGGACTCATGAGATGGTTTGGCAGATAGTGGTCCCCAGAGCAGACATCCAAATGGTGTTAGAAGCCTACCACGATCAAGCGGGACACTTTGGCTGGAAAAAGCTGGAGACCCTGTTGAGGTGTCGGTTCTACTGGGTAGGGATGCGCAGCTCCATCGAGAAGTGGTGCCGGAACTGTGGACCCTGTGGCCTCAGACGAAAAGACTACTGTAGTCAGAAGGCACCCCTGCAGCCTATCCAGACGACTCGTCCCTTGGAGATCGTGGCTTTGGACCATGTCAAGTTGTCACCAAGCAGGTCGGGATACTCATATGCCCTGACCATGGTGGATCACTATTCCAAATTTCTGGTGGTCGCCCCTGTCAAAGATCTGACAGCAGAGACAGCAGCAAAGACCTTCCAAGCAAGTTTCTGCAGACCACACGGATATCCAGAGCAAGTACTGACTGATCAAGGTCCAGCTTTTGAAGCTGAACTGTTTAAGGAATTCTGTCACTTGTATGGGTGTAAGAAGATCAGAACAACACCGTACCACCCTCAAACCAATGGCCTTTGTGAAAAGATGAATCACATTGTCATTGATTTACTGAAATCTGTACCACTGGAAGAAAGAAATCGGTGGCCAGACTTGTTACCTGACCTGGTCGACTTGTACAACCACATACCAGTAAGTTCCACCAACTGCACTCCAGCCTACCTTATGAGAGCAAGACCAGGGAAGCTGCCAATGGATTTAGAACTTGGCGTGGTGGAACCAGAGGCTGATGACACTGCTGAAGATTGGGACACGAATCGACAGGAACAGTACAGGAGAGTACAAGCCTGCGTGGAAGATAGTCTCAATAAAGTAAGGGAAAAGCAAGAGAAGAACTACAACAAAAATGCTCCCGCTAAGCCTTTTATGCCTGGAGAAATTGTGCTAAAAAGAAAAAGAAGAATGCACAAATTGGATGATCAGTGGGAACAAGAGCCATATGTCGTGCAAAATTCCAAATTTGATAACAGAAAAACCTGTACCATTAGCAAGGATGGAGGAAAAACGACTGCAACTGTGTCTAGAGATCATCTAAAGTTGTGTCCGGGCCCATTAAAGCTTCGTGAGGAAGTGTCTCGACCACGCACCACAATTGTGGGTTTCCAGGGATATGGGGTACTCGGAGCCGAGCCTGTAGATTTCTATAGGGGATGTCACTGGTAGCGTGGCTCGGTCCGTGTCCCTGGCGGTCAGGCGTTAAAGGGGATTTATTTACAGGGGATTTGGTAGATAACAGTTCGTGACGCCACCTGTGGTTGTCTAGTCACTAAGACCAGCGCTGCTGTAGATCTCTGAGGGGATGTTATGGCAGCTAGATGACGGGTCCCCCACAGGTGGGACTGGTCCCTCAAAGTCTATGGTTATAATCATGTAGGGTGCAGATAAATGAATCAGTCTCACACCATCCAGCGTCTTTCCATACCTTTTACTTGTCAGATGTTTAGGCAGGTCCCGGGGAGCTGGTCGGGGTGGAGAATGTGCTTCGAGATAACAGCTGAACAGGTTAGAGGCCTCCTTTACTTTCCATGTAACGAGTCCAACCTGCATAAAGCTAAGTTCACTCAAAATCTCCAGCTAATTCTGTAGCTGTACTGCCCGGTCAGCATAGTGGTCGGAGCCTTCCATGTGATGGAACTAGGTTCTTGCTTTTGTCGTGCACAGACTCAAAGTCCCTATTCCACCTGACCCCTGTTACGTACCGACAATAGGCTTGTTCCTGTGACCTGAAGTCCAGCGAACCTCTGGTTTTTCTTATCACCACGCCTGAAGCTGTAGTGACACTTCGGTCCCCAGTGACCGGTAAACAGTGCAGGATAGTCCAATCCTTAAGGCACTTCTCTGTTTCTTTCCACTGCGCCCTTCGCCCTGTTCGCGCTTTTAACATAAGCACTCCACACTTCCTAAGGTAGTACAAGTCAATCCTTCCTTACTTCTTCCTTGGAGCTTGCTGACAGATTCTCAGTATTCTCCTAGTTCAGGATCACATCAACTGAACTTCACTGTCCTTGGGACAGGCGACTGAAGTTTCTGCTGCAAAACTTCCCTTTCTCCAAAAGCTGTCTCCGTCTGTCTGACTTTAGCTCACCCAGAGCTCTGACAGGAAATGCAATCTGATCTCCTCTCCTCCTGCACAGACTGCACACTGGTGGGATGACTCCTCTGTCCGAAGACAGGAAACGGACTGACTGCCCGGCTCTGCTGCATGTCACTACCTTATATACCCTATGGGTGTGTCCAAGTGTGTGATGAGTGAATGGATATCGAGCATTAAACTGTTACCTCTCCGCACATCCTCCAGGGTTTTATGTGTGCCTTACACACCAGGGCTACACATTCCCCCTTGGTAAAACACAGCACTCCCGGCTGTAAAATACAAAAAGAAAGACATTTTGTTTTGCATTAACAATAACATGAAACTCATCCCATCCGGGAGGTACGAAATTCTTAAACGTTGCATTTTGTACAGTAGGAAAATACAAAAGTATTAAAACATCAAGACACTCAATAAATATTCACATTAATACTTGACTTTATTATTTTTGGAGGACCCGCACCAAAAACCTCCCACGTAGGTCCTGGGTGGGCTGCAGGACTTTATTGCAGACCTCTTTCTGGGCCCCACCACACGGGTTTTTCTTCTGAGGTAGTTGTATAATAGTGGCTTCGTGTAAAAACAATATAATGCACCGAAGCGCAACTATGTACAAAGATAAGTTCTGGGCTGGCACAGTCCTCAGCCTCTCAGTCCATGGCATAATAAAAGACACATATTGGTAACTTCTGAAACTCACATTATACTTCTCACGGTATTTACCCAATCAGGGTATTCTATATGTAAAACTATGCAATAAACATATTACTTTTTAATTTCTCAAAATTCTTCAACTTTTCAAAATTCCTTTTACCCAGCCGGGTATTCTACTCAATATATATAAAACTATGTAAATGTGTCGACCCGCCACCACAATTGTGGATTACCAGGGCAATGGGGTACTCAGAGCCGAGCCCATGGAAGTCTATGGGGTTTGTCACAGGTAGCGGTGGCTCGGTCTGTGGCCCTGGCGGTCTGGCGTATGTTGGGGGGTATATTTACAGGGGATAGATATATTTACAGTTCGTGACGCCACCTGTAGTTCTCTGGTAATTTGTACCAGCGCTGCTGTAGAGCTCTGAGGGGATGGTGAGGCAGCTAGATGTCGGGTCCCCTACAGGTGGGACTCTTCCCTCAGGTCGATGGTTATGGTGGGGTTGTGCAGGGATGCAATCAAATAACACAGTCTCACACATCAGCGTCTTTCCATACCTTTTTACTTGTAAGATGGTAAGGCAGGTCCCAGGGAGGCTGATCCAATGGAGGATGTGTTTCAAGATAGCAGCTGGACAAGTTAGGGGCCTCCTTTACTTTCACAAAGATGAGTCCAACCAGCATGAAGCGTAGTTCCCTCAATAAACTCCAGCTATCTCCAAGCTGTACTGCCCGGTCAGTTTTGTGGTCGGAGCCTTCCTGTGATGAAACTAGGTTCTTATATGCTTGGCCTAGCTCAAAGTTCCTATTCCACCTGACCCCAGTTACGTACTGACACTCCAGGGGCTGCTTGCCGTTACCTAAGGTCCGGTAAGCCTCTGGGTTTTCTACCACCATGCGTGAAGCTATGGTGATGCTTCGGTCTCCAGTGACCGGTGACAACGTGCAGGACTTCTCCAATCCTATAGCACTCAGAATTCCTACCACTGTGCCTTTCGCCTTGTCCGCGCTGGTAGCATAAGCATTTCTCACTTCACAGGTTAATAAAGTCAGTCCCTTACTTAATTCCTTTCTTGAACTTGTTGCCAGACTCTCAGTAATCTTCCAGGCAGGAGCACGTCTCTGAACCTTCACTGTCCTTGGGACAGGAGACTGAAGTATATCTGCAACTCACTTCTCTCTTCTTAATAGGATATCTCAGTCTGTCTGACAGTCGGGCACAATTCTGACCAGACTAAGGTGATCTGGCTCACCTTTACTGGACTCCACTTTCTGAACTGCACAATCAATCCCTCCTCTGTCTTCCTGACAGGAAACTGAACTCCCTCAGAGTCACTGACTGAATGACTGCCTGACACTGGCTTATATACCTGTGGGCGTGTCTAAGTGTGTGTTGAAATGAATGTTCATTGAGCATTAAACTGCTATCTCTCCACACATTCTCCAGGGTACTGCGTGTGCCTTCACACCAGGGCTACACATAAACACTATACATAGCAATAAAGTGCAAAACAGCAATTATTTCTTTTATCAAAAACTTTTTACATCTTCTTAGTTGCGGTAAACCCCTGTCTGGGTCCTACCGGTCTTCACATTTTCTTGCAGACTTCAATGACATTTTCCACCCCGAGGGCTGGAACAATGCGATGCTCCTTAGAGCACATGACAAACAGGTCGTGACCTGCTATCAGGGTTTGGGTCGCTACAGTTCTTGTGCGAACCGCTGGGGGCACGCCGGGTGCTTTCTCCTTGGGAGACGCCGATTGCGTCGCAGTTTGCGTTGCAGGTAGCGATGTAGTAGGAGGACAAGGCAGTGAAGAGTATGCAGGCGGTGCTTCGAACTGCGATGGACATTCAGGGGGCGATGCCGGGGCACGGCCTGGTGCAGCGGGAGCTCGAGACTGTGACGCGCTGGCAATGGTGACGTTACCTGCGTCGGGGACGGGGTCACAGACGATTTCCACATTAAGGGCATACCATCCCTTCAGGCCCCAGTGACGTGTATAAGTGACAATGTCCCCATTAATCAGGTCCCTTCCCGGATGACCTTGTGGTAGGTGGGACTCTACATCGCGACGGCTCACGAAGACCCCTTGATAAAGTCCTGGCTCGCGGATGAATCCCCAGCCCTTGCGAAGCTGAAACTCCACTACGCACCCCTGACGCCGTGGTTCCCTCCGGGTACCCTTATCACGGCGAACGGTTTCCTTATCTGCGATGAGCTCTGCATGCTGTCGCTGCCGGTTCCGCTGCACCTCCCGCTCTTCCTCCTGCCGGCGTCGCTGCTCCTCTTTGCGACACGGCATCTCTCTTTCCCACTGGACCGCGTACGTGACGTCATCAATCCGCTCCATTGCATCCCAGTCGACGTCTGGCAACGATGGGCAGGACCCCTCCGGTGTCCCTGCCGGGGAACGGTAATCCGCTGCGGCCCTCTGACCTGGCTGGCATTCCGGAACGGGCAGGACCTCCTCAGCCTCCTTCGCCTCCACCGCTCCTTCGGTGGGATCAGGTACAGCATATCTGGCGTCCGCCTCCAGTCGCTCCGCAGCCTTTTTCATCAGGGCCTTTGGATAATCCAGTGATAGTGGGGTATCAAGAGACGGTATTTCACTTGCGGGAGAGAACATGGCGTCCCACAGCAGCCGCTGTGTTTGGGTGCGCCAGCGTCTCTCCGTCTCTTGTCTAATTGCACGATTCTGCAGCTTCTTTTTCAACTCAGCATTTTCCTTCCGCAACTCCATCATGGCGGGGTCGGTGTCCCGATCTGGGGACAGCTCCGGCACAGGCAGACAGTCCTCTAGTAATGGGCACTGATTCTCCTGTCCTTCCGCCATCTCGGTCCATGTATCTCTGTGGTATCCAACAGGAACATTCTGGTCCTTTCCGTGGAGGCGGGATTTGCGTCTCCTCCTCTTCGCATAGAGGATGAAGAGGAGGCGTATTTCTTTAGCAGTGGGGCTGGATCTCACATTGTAGTAGGCCTTGGAGAGGGCGGCCATAACTTTTCGCGCTTCAGGGGGGTACACGCCCACGAAGGTACGCCCACCTTCTTCACCAGCGCCTCAGGGCGCCAACTTGGCGGCAAAGATGGCGGTATTTGGCGCCAAAAGTGCAAACAGTCTTTTTC
The DNA here is from genome assembly GCA_033576555.1 of Oophaga sylvatica. Taxonomy (NCBI): domain Eukaryota; kingdom Metazoa; phylum Chordata; class Amphibia; order Anura; family Dendrobatidae; genus Oophaga; species Oophaga sylvatica. The sequence goes on from JARQOD010007757.1 coordinate 27,992, forward strand.
ACCAAAACACTTCACAGGCACACAGGGCTCGCAATTCTGCAAGTTTCGGATCCTGTTCGTGACGCCAAGTTTTTTGTCTCGACCACGCACCACAATTGTGGGTTTCCAGGGATATGGGGTACTCGGAGCCGAGCCTGTAGATTTCTATAGGGGATGTCACTGGTAGCGTGGCTCGGTCCGTGTCCCTGGCGGTCAGGCGTTAAAGGGGATTTATTTACAGGGGATTTGGTAGATAACAGTTCGTGACGCCACCTGTGGTTGTCTAGTCACTAAGACCAGCGCTGCTGTAGATCTCTGAGGGATGTTATGGCAGCTAGATGACGGGTCCCCCACAGGTGGGACTGGTCCCCAAAGTCTATGGTTATAATCATGTAGGGTGCAGATAAATGAATCAGTCTCACACCATCCAGCGTCTTTCCATACCTTTTACTTGTCAGATGTTTAGGCAGGTCCCGGGGAGCTGGTCGGGGTGGAGAATGTGCTTCGAGATAACAGCTGAACAGGTTAGAGGCCTCCTTTACTTTCCATGTAACGAGTCCAACCTGCATAAAGCTAAGTTCACTCAAAATCTCCAGCTAATTCTGTAGCTGTACTGCCCGGTCAGCATAGTGGTCGGAGCCTTCCATGTGATGGAACTAGGTTCTTGCTTTTGTCGTGCACAGACTCAAAGTCCCTATTCCACCTGACCCCTGTTACGTACCGACAATAGGCTTGTTCCTGTGACCTGAAGTCCAGCGAACCTCTGGTTTTTCTTATCACCACGCCTGAAGCTGTAGCGACACTTCGGTCCCCAGTGACCGGTAAACAGTGCAGGATAGTCCAATCCTTAAGGCACTTCTCTGTTTCTTTCCACTGCGCCCTTCGCCCTGTTCGCGCTTTTAACATAAGCACTCCACACTTCCTAAGGTAGTACAAGTCAATCCTTCCTTACTTCTTCCTTGGAGCTTGCTGACAGATTCTCAGTATTCTCCTAGTTCAGGATCACATCAACTGAACTTCACTGTCCTTGGGACAGGCGACTGAAGTTTCTGCTGCAAAACTTCCCTTTCTCCAAAAGCTGTCTCCGTCTGTCTGACTTTAGCTCACCCAGAGCTCTGACAGGAAATGCAATCTGATCTCCTCTCCTCCTGCACAGACTGCACACTGGTGGGATGACTCCTCTGTCCGAAGACAGGAAACGGACTGACTGCCCGGCTCTGCTGCATGTCACTACCTTATATACCCTATGGGTGTGTCCAAGTGTGTGATGAGTGAATGGATATCGAGCATTAAACTGTTACCTCTCCGCACATCCTCCAGGGTTTTATGTGTGCCTTACACACCAGGGCTACACAGAAGAACCTGTTGTCAATCAGGAAGAGAGTGATGAAGCGGTCATACATACGGATTTGGGAGATTTACCTGCAGATTGGCCCAGAGTGGGAGAAGCTGTAATCATTCCTGTGCTGCAGTTTTATCAACCGCAAGAAGAATCTCTACATCCAGTCATACCAATTGTGCCAGTAGAGTTAGTTCCAGAAGGACCTGTTCCGGCAGAACCTCAACCAGTGGGATCCCAAGAAGCGGAACCGCAAGAGGTAGCACCACAAGAAGTGGAATCCCCTGGCGGAGCAGAACCGCATCGCCCAGTCGCTAGCATGCTTGCCAGATCCCTAGAGAGGTGGAGTCGTATTTACAGTTTGCCGGCACGCAGAACAGATAGGCTAGAGACTACTATACCTGACACCACTCCACGTAGGTCAGAACGTACAATGAAAGGAAGGTTACCTATTCGTTATCAAGAGTAGTCCTAGTAAACTAGTTTAGTATGACCCAGACAGGGGTTTACTGCAAATGAACATGTACAAAGTTTGAAGAAGTTTTATGAAAAAATTTGCACTTTATAGAAATGTTGAATAATGTTTATTACTATGCTTATTTAAAGTAGAATACCCGGCTGGGTAAAGAAGAGTTAAAGTATTATTGTAATTTTACTTGAAATGTGTTTTCCCATGCAAAGGACTGCGTGGCTGTGGACTTTGCCAGCCCAAAAACTTTCATTGTAAATAGTTCGCACTTCGGTGCCCCATTTTGGTTTTACATAAAACCTAAACTACCTCTGAAGAAAAACCCGTATGGTGTGGCCTAGAGTGAGGTCTGCAGCAATGAAGTCCTGCAGCCCACCCAGGACCCACGTGGGAGGTTTTTGGTGCGGGTCCTCCACAAGAATCTTGTCTTATACTGTGTATATTTATTGAAAAGTATTTTGATAATTTTTTACTGATCTATGTACAAATTGTAACGTTCAAGAGTCCGTACCTCCCGCAAGGGATGAGTTATTATGTTGATGTTATATGCAAAACAAAAATGTTTTTCTTTTCTATTTCAGCCCGGGAGTGCTGAGTTTAACTAGGGGGGGATGTGTGGCCCAGCTTCGCAAGGCACACCTGTCTCCTGGAAAATGCACATCAAGGTAACTGTAAAGCTGATATTCATTCACACACACTTCTCAGCATTGCCACTAGAGGCATATCAGACTATTTAGTAGTGTGACGTAGCAATAGTGAGTCAGTCAAGTTCCTGTCTTTGGACAGAGAGGTTGAGTTGTGATTCATTCCAGTCAGACAGATGGAGGGAGAGGAGAGAAGTCTGAATCCTGACAGAGCTTGTGTAGCTCATCTGATAAGAAAGTGGAGGCTAGTACGGGTGAAGTGAATCATCCTAGCCTAGTCAGAGCTACCCCTTAACCTGCTACTCAGAACAAGCTGCCTGTGTTTCTAAGAAAGTGGAAGGTGACTCTCAGAGCTACAGCATAAATACAGTCTGACGAAGCGTCCTGTGAGCTGCTCTGGACAGAGTTCTGTGAAAGAAAGAAGGAAAGGAATTACAGCAGTTATACCAATGAGTCAACTGGGAACAGGTCAGTGAGCACTGAAGGAGAGCTGACCTTGGCACGATTGCTACACGTGCTTATGTTAAGGGCGAGAGCAGGGCGAAGGGCAAGTGGAGAAGTAAGAGTGACAAAGGGACAAATCACCCTCACTCAAATTAACCGGACACCGGGGTCCGAAGCGTTGCTAGTGCTTCACGCCTAGTAATAAGAAAACCGGAGGCTTTCTGGACTACAAGTAGCAGAAGGTAGCCCTAAGCGCTGATACGTAATCGGGGTCAGGAAGAACAACAGTCTAGCAGGGCCCTGCACCAAAGACTAGTTCTATCCAATAGAAGGCTCCACCACAATGTTGGCCGGGCGTAGTTGCTATTAAAAGAGTTGCACTTGACTTTATGCAAGTTGTACTCACACACATTAAAAGGATAAAGGAGGCCTCTAACCTGCTCAACAGTTTTCCTGAATGTGCATTCTCCAACCTAACCAGCTTCCCGGGACATACCTGCAACATCTACAAGTAAAGGTATGGAAAGAGATTGCATTGTGTGTGACTGAATTCTTATCTGCACCCTGCATCACCACCATAGACTTTGAGGGACCAGTCCCACCTGTGGGGGACCTAACACCTAGCTGCCATAACATCCCCTCAGAGATCTACCCTGCAGCGCTGGTCAATCAGATCAGAAACCACAGGTGGCGTCACAACTATTCTAATCTACAATCCCCTGTAAATATCCCCCATTGCATGACCGCCAGGGCCACGGACCGAGCTCTGCTGCCAGTGACAACTCCCATAGACTTCCATGGGCTCGGTTCCGAGTACCCCATAGCCCTGGTACCACCGATGTGGTGCGCGTCATCTATTCTTAATGTGTGTGTTTTTTAACCCTTTCAGACTAGTGGATTATTGACAGCCCTCCATTATTAACCAGACTTAATTTCCCCTTGCAATAGCAAGGTGACATTAATCCCTTATTACCCCATATGCCACCACTACAGGGCAATGGGAAGAGAGAGGGTAAGTGCCGGAATAGCTGCATCTTTAAGATGCGCTTTTTCTAGGGGTGGCTGGGGGCAGATTTTTTAGCCAGGGGCCCAAAAACAATGGTCCCTCTCTAGGCTATTAATTTCTGCCCTCAGTCACTGGCTTGCCCTCTCTGGCGGACAAAATTGCGCGGGAGCCCACGCCAGTTTTTTCCATGAATTAATCCTTTAATTTAACACCTACAGCTCCAAAATTTTACACACATACACTACTAATATTATTAGTGAGGGACATATAAAAAAATAGCGGATAGGCAATGGTTTACTGTATGTAATCCATGTCTCATATCCTGTCGGGTTCTGTAACGATTTACAGAAGCCGACAAATGAATTATCTCCTATTCTGCTATCAATATCTCCATGAAATATAAATAAATATACAGTATATATATGTGTGTAAATGACATACATTCTCCGTGTATAAATCTATTCTATTGTAACCTATTCTATTTTATACTGTACCCGGCATCTGCTGGCTTTTAATATATCCATCTATCTATCTACAAAGACCTAGTTGTGAGGTCGAAATGTTGCACAACTTGGTGCTGGATTAAAGCTCACAATTTTTCGTGCTGCCTGATTTTTTTCCATTTATATTTTACGTTGGACAACCGCATTACTCAGGAAGTATTCACCCAAAATCTGCTCAAGTTTGTGCTGCTATCTGTTTTTTTCTATTTATCTAGCCATCTATCTAGTTATATATATACATATTGTAAGCTTTTCAGGGGATATAGCTCTGGAATCGCCGTCCGGGTAGACGGAGTGGCACAGAAACAGTTCATTCAGACAGCAGTTCTGGTGAAAACTGGCCGCAACCAGTTTTATTAAAGTCCACAGCAAACAGATAAAAACAAATCATAAACATAAGACCTGGGCTTGTCCAGCCACTAATTACACTTAGATAGATTTCCCTATCTATCCGGGTCCCGACTCTAACAGCCTGGGCCAAAACAACACATATGTTCAGCATTTACCAGCATGGAGGTTCACAGAGTCTCCTCCTTGTGTCTGAAGGCACCTTCAACGTCCAGACTTGAGAGAGCTCCCCTCCTATTCAGCAGCTATCCGCATGGATTCTCACAGAGACTACTCCTGTGTCCGGGGTACATCGAGCACCCAGACTGAGATAGCTCAAACTCCTGGAGACTCCTTCTTGTGCCTGGACTCCCTGTCCAGACTAAGCGAGCTCCCCTCCTATTCAGCAGCTATCCGCATGGATTCTCACAGAGACTACTCCTGTGTCCGGGGTACATCGAGCACCCAGACTGAGATAGCTCAAACTCCTGGAGACACCTTCTGTGCCTGGACCCCTCCTGTGTCCAGACTAAGCGAGCTCTCTGACTGTGTTCCCAGAAACCTACTTCTGGCTTCCTAATTATCACTTGAGTGATTTCAGGTTTGAGCTGCAAGTGTGTACTGAATAGAAGGTGTAGTGACCTATCTCCACCACTAGTTTTACAAAGCCACACATTTCCCTTATACCATACAGCAAAGTACCTAGGTGAAATGTACACCCCATTCAACACATATACCCTCACTGTCTCACAATATATACAGTACAGACCAAAAGTTTGGACACACCTTCTCATTTAAAGATTTTTCTGTATTTTCATGACTATGAAAATTGTACATTCACACTGAGGGCATCAAAACTATGAATAACACATGTGGAATTATATTACACTTAACAAAAAAGTGTGAAACAACTGAAATATATTATATATTATAGGTTCTTCAAAGTAGCCACCTTTTGCTTTGATGACTGCTTTGCACACTTTTGGCATTCTCTTGATGAGCTTCAAGAGGTAGTCACCGGGAATGGTCTTCACTCTGCGGTCCAGCTCACCCCAAACCATCTCTATTGGGTTCAGGTCTGGTGACTATGGAGGCCAGGTCATCTGGTGTAGCACCCCATCACTCTCCTTCTTGGTCAAATAGCCCTTACACAGCCTGGAGGTGTGTTTGGGGTCATTGTCCTGTTGAAAAATAAATGATGGTCCAACTAAACGCAAACCAGATGGAATAGCATGCTGCTGCAAGATGCTGTGGTAGCCATGCTGGTTCAGTATGTCTTCAATTTTGAATAAATCCCCAACAGTGTCACCAGCAAAGCACCCCCACCATCACACCTCCTCCTCCATGCTTCACGGTGGGAACCAGGCATGTAGAGTCCATCCGTTCACCTTTTCTGCGTCGCACAAAGACACGGTGGTTGGAACCAAAGATCTCAAATTTGGACTCATCAGACCAAAGCACAGATTTCCACTGGTCTAATGTCCATTCCTTGTGTTCTTTAGCCCAAACAAGTCTCTTCTGCTTGTTGCCTGTCCTTAGCAGTGGTTTCCTAGCAGCTATTTTACCATTAAGACCTGCTGCACAAAGTCTCCTCTTAACAGTTGTTGCAGAGATGTGTCTGCTGCTAGAACTCTGTGTGGCATTGACCTGGTCTCTAATCTGAGCTGCTGTAAACCTGCGATTTCTGAGGCTGGTGACTCAGATAAACTTATCCTCAGAAGCAGAGGTGACTCTTGGTCTTCCTTTCCTGGGGCGGTCCTCATGTGAGCCAGTTTCTTTGTAGCGCTTGATGGTTTTTGCAACTGCACTTGGGGACACTTTCAAAGTTTTCCCAATTTTTCGGACTGACTGACCTTCATTTCTTAAAGTAATGATGGCCACTCGTTTTTCTTTACTTAGCTGCTTTTTTCTTGCTATAATACAAATTCTAACAGTCTATTCAGTAGGACTATCAGCTGTGTATCCACCAGACTTCTGTACAACACAACTGATGGTGCCAACCCCATTTATAAGGCCAGAAATCCCACTTATTAAAGCTGACAGGGCACACCTGTGAAGTGAAAACCATTCCCGGTGACTACCTCTTGAAGCTCATCAAGAGAATGCCAAGAGTGTGCAAAGCAGTCACCAAAGCAAAAGGTGAAGAACCTAGAATATAAGACATAATTTCAGTTGTTTCACACTTTTTTGTAAAGTGTAATGTATAATTCCACATGTGATAATTCATAGTTTTGGTGCCTTCAGTGTCAATGTACAATTTTCATAGTCATGAAAATACAGAAAAATCTTTAAATGAGAAGGTGTGTCCAAACTTTTGGTCTGTACTGTATATACACATACTAGCTATGAACCCGTTCTACGCCCGGGTGGCAAGCATTTTTATAGGTATATGGTCTCTCATCCTGGTATGCATGGCACCCTCATCACTATCCTGGTATGCATTGTCCCCTCAACCCCACCCAATCCTGGTAAGCATGGTACCCCTCACCCCTATCCTGGTATGCATGGTACCTGCTCATCCATATGCTGGTATGCATGGTCGGCAGAATATATTTGTATATACAGTATCAATTTTCATTTTTTGACAGCCCACGGAGGCACTGTGTGGCGCAGAGATTTTTTTTTTAAAATGGGGGCGATTTGTGGGCGTCAGTTACATATGTAAATGAATAGCAAAAACGTTGAAGTCACTTTATAAGGCATACTTTAACCCCTCTCTGCCATCAGACGTACTATTCCGTCCATGTGACCCTGGACCTAATTCCCATGGACGGAATAGTACGTCATAGGCGATCAGCTGCGCTCCCGGGGGGAGCGTAGCTGATCGCCGCCGGGTGTCAGCTGTATATCACAGCTGACACCCAGCACTATGTGTCAGGAGCGGTCACGGACCGCTCCCGGCACATTAACCCCTAGCACACCGCAATCAAACATGATCGCGGTGTGCCCGGGGCACAGGGGAGGATCGCGCAGGCAGGGGGCTCCCTGCGCGCCCCCCTGAGACCCTCAGAGCAGCGCGATGTGTCGCGCTGTTCCGAGGGTCCGTCCTCCCTCCAGGTCCCCGGATCCAAGATGGCGCCGGGGTCCTGCAGGGAGGCGGCTTCCTCAGTGCCTGCTGAGAGCAGGCACTGAGAAGCCTGCAGCGATGCCAGAGCGATCGCTGGTGTGACAGAGTGCTGTGCACACTGTTACACCAGCGATCTGCTAAAATACTGTGATGTCCCACCCTGGGACAAAGTAAAAAAGTAAAAAAAATAAAAATAAAAAGTGGTAAAAAAAATAAAAAAATAAAAAAATATTCCCCAATAAATTCATTTCTTCCTGTAAATAAAAAAAACAAAACAATAAAAGTACACATATTTGGTATCGCCGCGTCCGTAACGACCCCCCCTATAAAACTGTCCCACTAGTTAACCCCTTTAGTGAACCCCTTAAAAAAAAAAAAAAAAAACTAAGCAAAAAAATCAATGCTTTATCATCATACCGCCGAACAAAAAGTGGAATAGCACGCGATCAAAAAGACAGATATAAATAAACATGGTACCCGCTGAAAACGTCATCTTGTCCCGCAAAAAATGAGCCGCCATACAGCATCATCAGCGAAAAAATAAAAAAGTTATAGCTCGCAGAATGAAGCGATGCAAAAATAATGATTTTTTATATAAAATTGTTTTTATTCTATAAAAGCGCCAAAAATAAAAAAATGATATAAATGAGGTATCGCCATAATCGTACTGACCCGAAGAATAAAACTGCTTTATCAATTTTACCACATGCGGAACGGTATAAACGCCTCCCCCAAAAGAAATTCATGAATTGCTGATTTTTGTTCATTCTAACCTCCCAAAAATTGAAATAAAAAGCGATCAAAAAATGTCACGTGCTCAAAAATGGTACCAATAAAAACGTCACCTCGTCCCGCAAAAAAATAAGACCTCACATGACTCTGTGGGCCAAAATATGCAAAAATTATAGCTCTCAAAATGTGGTGATGCAAAAAACTACTTTTTGCAATAAAAAGCGTCTTTTAGCGTGACAGCTGCCAATCACAAAAACCCGCTATAAATAGAAAAATCAAACCCCCCTTTATCACCCCCTTAGTTAGGGAAAAATAATAAAATTAAAAAAAATGTATTTATTTCCATTTTCCCATTAGGGTTAGTGTTGCGGCTAAAGTTGGGGTTAGGATTGGCGCTAAAGTTAGTATTAGGGTTATGGTTGGGATTAGGGTTAGGGGTGTGTTAGGGTTAGGTTTGTGGTTAGGGTTGGGACTAGGGTTAGGGTATGTTGGGGTTAGGTTGGAGTTAGAATTGGGGGGTTCTGCTGTTTAGGCACATCAGGGGCTCTCCAAATGTGACATGGCGTCTGATCTCAATTCCCGCCAATTCTGCGTTGAAAAAGTCAAACGGTGCTCCTTCACTTCTGAGCTCTGCCATGCGCCCAAACAATAGTTTACCCCCGCATATGGGGTATCAGCGTACTCTGTACCCCAAGAGTTATTGTGCAATTTGTCCTATTTCTTCTGTTACCCTTGGAAAATAAAAAACTGGGGCATAAAATCATTTTTGTAAAAAAAAAAAATGATTTTTTTGTTTTAAACGGCTGTATGTTATACATTTTCTGTGAAGCACTTGGGGCTCATAGCGCTCACCACACTTCTAGATAAGTTCCTTGTGGGGTCTATTTTCCAAAATGGGGTCACTTGTGGGGGGTTTCCACTGTTTAGGCGCATCAGGGCTCTCCAAATGCGACATGACGCCCCCAGACCATTCCATCAAAGTCTGCAATCCAAAACGTCACTACTTCCCTTCCGAGCCCAGACGTGCACCAATACAGTCGTTTTCTCACACATGTTGGGTATCAGCGTACTCAGGACAAATTGGACAACAACTTTTGGGGTCCAATTTCTCCTGTTACCCTTGTGAAAATAAAATATTGGGGCGAAAAAATCATTTTGTAAAAAGAAAAAAGGATTTTTTTTTTTACGGCTGTACGTTATAAACTTCTGGGAAGCACTTCGGGGTTCAAAGTGCTCACCACTAGAGTTGAGCGATACTTTCCGATATCCTAAAGTAATCGGAATCGGAATGGTATCGCCGATATCACTAAAATATCGGCGATACCCGATACCGATACCGAAGTCCCATGTAAGTCTATGGGAACAAAATATCGCAAATAAAAAAAACCCATTCTTTCCTTGTAAACACTAAATATACACACATAGAATACATATATATATATACATGTCATTGTGACATATATATATACATATATGTATAGTTTATACACTTCTACATAGTAAAATATCCTCTCATTCAATTGCCGGGTAAAGCCGGCTTCAGTGAAAAGACAGAAGCACCCGACATGAAATGACACTTGGTGTACATAGGGTTAACCATGTCTTTTCATGTCGTTTGCTATCTGATTTGCACAAACAATTAAATCAGAC